>QFEF01011581.1:20461-34265 GCA_003316035.1 Neoboletus subvelutipes | reverse complement strand
CTAAGCAAAATTCCCACACCATGTGGCAGTATACTCCATACACCACATTGAGAGCCAACATGGAAAGGGTTTTTGAGATCACTGTATCTGCACCACTATCAATGAGGGCATGGGTGTTGACAACTTTCATGGTATGCAAGGGGACAATGAGTTGAATGGGGATTTGCATAGATTTTGTTCTTGACTCTATTGTTACAGCATTATATGAGGGGGAAGGAGAAACTTGCATTGAAGGAGTTCTCCTTTCTAAAAATCCAATGTGGAGAAAGAAATCCTCCTAATGTTTTCTTTGTCATCATCATCATCATTAATTTCTTCTAACTTTGGAAGATCTTCTTCAGCTTCCTTCCTCTTTTCTTCCTTGGTAATACATTGGATTTTTTTTTGGTGGGTTTTGAAGAAAAGGTGGGGCAGGCAGTGCTGAGATGTCCAGCAAGCCTGCATTAGAAACAGAGTCCCTTCTTGATGTAGTGCTTTCATTCATCAGAGGTGAGTTTGGAAACTTTAATCACATCAACGTCCATGGCATCAGGGTTGTGGGGTTTGATGGAAGCAGAGAAGGAATGGTAGGTTTGTTTGGTGGATTTTGTGTTCCTCTTGGTGATCTCTTCGGCACATTCCCACTGGGTCTGGAAGTGAACTGCCTTGACATACCAATCTTCGACCTGGGTGGGGATGGTGTCCATGGTCATGATACATTTTATAAGGGGTTGGGGAATGCCAGTGGAAAAGTAGCCAATAAGGACATTCTGGTCAGTGATTTTGGCTTTGGTGATAAGGTTTCTAAACTCAGAGATGTAGAGTATGAGAGAGGGGAAGAGAGATTTGTTCGACTCTTTGGTCAGTTGATGGGTGGAGAGCGAAGCGATGGAGTCGGAGGTTTCATCCTTTTGTCAGAAGGACTCTTCAAACTTTGTGATAAAATCAGCAAAGGTTCCTAGGGAAGTGATGGTCCTGGAGAAGGCACTTTGTTGGAAGGTGGAGGCCCAAACAACAGCTGGCCCCTTGGTCATGTAGAAGAGGGCAAAGGTGACTTTCTTTGCCTCAGAGTTGTAAACCTCTTCATTGACAAGGAGGTACATGTGAACAGTATCAAGCCATCAGGTGGCTTTCATAAAAGAGCCATCAAAGGGTTCAAGGGCTCCAATATGGAGTTCAACAGGTTTTCAAGAGGTAGACATTGAGGGGAAGGTGGAAGCAAAGGGTACTATTACAGCTCAATGCCTACACATGATAACTTTCATCAAAGTTATCTTATCTTATTTTGATCCAATTAGATCAAAATCTAATTTTATTCTGAAGATAGCTCACTTCAGCTGGCTTGGCCACTGTGCCATTCCGATCATGTGATTTGATATCACATGACTTCCCTAGTCACATGACTGTGTCACCTGATCTAACTCCTAGATGCAATGACATCATGATCATTGATCTTATAGTATTTAACACAATGCAAGACATCTACACATGTTATGCCCTATGTTTGGAATCTGGACCTCTGATCTAGATCACCTCATGTTCACCTCATGTTTTCCTTTCATCTTTCATCTCTGTGCTGTGCACATCTATTCTTATGCACACACATGCTCAATGCATGTTTTGTCTTCCATTTCAGTACCTCATGTCTAGCACATGTTACACTTCTCTTCCATTCTAGAGGCAGTGCTTCTACACATGTTTGACACATGTTTATGATTCTCTTCCATTGTGATGCCTGGCACATCACACATGTTTTATATGATTTCCTCATGTTAACCATGAGTTACCCCTATTTATAGTAGCATCTATAGATTAGACTACAACACATATAAATTATAGTTTGCTATATAAATCAAGAGCCTAGCACTGGCATCCCCAGCCTAGTTCTCTTGGATATCCCCCCCCAATAAAAGAGAGATCCACTCAGGAGCTTTTTCAGCTCAACAATATCCTTTACCTTGAGTCTTGATACTTGTCATATCTTGCTCACCTCCTGTTATTCTACAGTCAGATCTTAGCTCAGCATCCCCAAGACTTGGATAGTAGATTGGGTCATTTCAGGTACAAAGGGTGGAGGTGCAGGAGGTTGAGAAGGAGAGGAAAGAGGAAAGACTGGTCAAGAGGAGGTGGGGGTTGGCAAAGGTGGGGTAGATTCACAAGGGAGGTCAAGCTCAGAAGAGAGTTGGTGGGCAAGTTTGAGTGTCTGATCCTGTTCCTCTAGGAAGGGTATTCCAAGATTGTTATCATCAGAGAGTTCCTCTTCTCTTTCTGAGTGAGAGGTTTCAGAGGGGGTCTCATTGTGGGAGCGCCACAGATGAGAGTTCAAGGAGGGTCAGTAGGAAATGGTAAAGGCTTACAATAGTAGTAGCCTTAGATGAGAGAGCTTGACCTTTTGTTATGCTTGACCTGGGTAAGGACAAGTGTAGCCTTGGTTGATCAAGGGGGTGAAGGTTCTTCCTGCAAAGACTACTCAAATGGTAGCTTCATTGAGGTGGACACAACTCAAATGGTCATGGGTCAAAAGTTCAAAGGTTTCAAGGATAAGAGCCCACTTGAAAGTAGGGCTAGGACTTAGAGAGCAAACAATGTGGAAGTGATGAAAGGTATAATATTCTGAGGAAGTTCCAAAGAAAATCCAAGGAGGTGTTACGGCTCAATGCCTACACACAATAACTTTCAATAAAGTTATCTTATCTTATCTTATTCTGATCTAATCAGATCAATATCTGATTCTATACTGAAGATAGTTCCCTTCAGCTGGCTTGGCCACTGCGCCATCTCAATCACATGATCTAGTATCACATGATTCCCCAGTCATGTGACTGTGTCACCTGACCTAACCTCTAGTCTGCAATGACATCATGATCATTGATTCTATAGTAATCTAACATGATGCAAGACATCTGATCTATGTTATGCCTCATGTCTGGAGTCTAGAACATCTATCTAGATCTCCTCATGTTCTCCTTATGTCTTTCATTTCCATGCTGTGCACAATCTTTTACATATGCACACACATGCTTGAAGCATGTTTGATCTTCCATTTCAGTGCCTCATGTCTAGCACATGTTGCACCTCCCTTCCATTCTAGAGGCAGTGCTTCTACCTCATGTTTGACACATGTTTAGATTCTCTTCCATTGTGATGCCTGGCACATCACACATGTTTTACATGATTTTCTCATGTTGACCATGAGTTACCCCTATTTAGTGTAGCATCTATAGATTAGATCACAACACATGTAAATTATATAGATCATATATAAAGACCAAGAGCCTAGCACTGGATCCCCAGTCTAGTTCTCTTGGAGTTTCCCCTTCAATAAGAGTTCCACTCAGTAGAGGTTATAAAGCCTCATTGATCAGTTTACCCCTGAGTCTTGGACCTTGTCACTCCTCGCTCACCTCCTTTTCTTCAAATAGTCAGATCTTAGCTTGGCATCCCCAAGACTTTAGTAGTTGTTGTTGGGTCATTTCAGGAGGTCAAGCTAGGGTTACATCGCTGGGTATCTAGGGTTTATATAGATGAGCCAAGCAAATGATTGGTAATCATAGAAGTCAATAGAATATTGTGGAAATGATGAGTCAGTTGAATGATGCCATTGAAGAAGATTCTATCAGAATGATGTGGAAATGAAATGGTAAGTACCAAGCAGGGCTCAAACAGCAAGGTACAGAGTCCAATGAGCAAAAGGTAAGCATGGGTGATGGTAGTGAAGAGGATAATGAAGAAAGAAAAAATAAATTGTAACAGAGCGAGGGTATTTCATGGGACATGCTCATCAGGCTCTTCATTGTCATTGTCATCAGGAAGGTCAGGATCATTATTGAACAGGTCATTTTTGGGGTAATCTGAATCACCCAGAGCATCACTGTCATTGGGATAGAAGTCAGGTGCTCTTTGACTGGAGCATTGGCTAGTGAGGAGAGAGGATTTATCTTAGAGTTCAAGCTCAACAATGTGCACTCTTGGAGTTGGGTAGTTTTGGGGAATGTGGGCCTGCAAAGCAGAGGCTGGGGTACATCAGAAGAAGAAACTCCAGAATTGGTCTACAAGTTCTGGACCTTGTTGACTGCTTCCAAAGAGGCTAAGTGGGTTGTAATGAGGAGATGCAGGTTGACTTGTGGCTAAGGCACGGATCTGGGATCTAGTGGTACACATAGCCATGGTCAGGGACTCATTGCAAGTATGAGTTCAAATATACTGTTAAAGACCAGTTTACTCTGGGATCAACTCCAGAACACCAGAGTTGACTGGTGGGTTGGAACTTGGCTTCACCATATGTGGTGTGCCCTTACACAAGTCCTGGTTCCAGATTTTGGAGATGCTGGAGGGTCAGAGATAATGATGTTGATTGTCAGTCATGATGTCAAGTCAAGCAGAGGCTCAAAGGGAGGACAGGAGTAAAGTTCTAGTTGATATTTGAACTGAGGAAATACAGGAGTGATCTTGAGGGTTTTTATACTATAGAGAGGTAGTATTAAGTAAGGGAGTGTCAAATATAATGTCAATGGAGAATGTCAACAGAGCTGTGCTCCTAAGTGAAGTATTGGTACAGAGAAGAATGTGAAGTGAAGTCAGTAGATATGTGAAGTGTTACAAGTGTCTTAGGAGGGACTATTTTTCTTTCACCCATGAGCTCACCCAATCTATTAGTCTCTGCTCCCATACCAGATTCCCTCTGGGATGACCTTCTTCCTGACTTGGACATTTCCCAAGAGGTATGGGATGATGTCTTCCACTCAGCTCTCTTCGAGGACTAGCAGCTTCCTGGACCTTATTCATTTCCTTACTATGGACCTACAAATCCTTCTAAGTCAAATTCTCTTATATTTGACTCATATCCTATTCATCATTGACTCGGTTTGGCTTCAGTTTACTTTCTTATTTCATTTCATCCAGATTAGTCAAGCTGTGCCCACAGCATTCTTACTTTCTATTTATAATATGCAACATGTTTCATTTCCTTTCACATGACGCATACTCTTTCCTTTTACACACAACGCGACATGACGCATTTCATTTCCTTTCATGCAATGCATCCTCTTTCCTTTTACATGTTATGTGATGTGACACATCTCATTTTCTTTTACACAATGTGACACATCTCCATCTTTCCTTTTATACTTTAAAGCAGGCGATTCTATTCTTAACTGGCCCTAAAGGGCATAGTATAAATAGCTGAGATTGCTGCCTATGTAACCTTAACTTTGATCTACGCAATCTTATGTAGAATTTGAAGCCTTCACTGTTAAGTGTCGATTGCCATAACTAGATCTCAAACTCCTGTCAATCAGAGTTTGATCTAGGCACTGAAAACCTTCCCTGGAAGGGATCTCCACTTCATTACTGATCATGTAATCAGCTCGCGAGCCCTTGCCCAATGCTCACCGTCACTGCTGCTCATTGCCTAGGAGCCGCACCTTGATAGAGGCCTTGCCCATGACCTCTCCATAGCTGACTACTCCTTGTGTGCCTGGAGGGAGCCCACTTATCACCTTGCATCCAGTATACCAACTGAGGTCACCACAACCATTGCACACTACACACTGATCAGAGGATCCACCTGTCAACCAAGAAGGTCAAGTCATCTACAGAGGTAGACAGTTCATAGCGAAGACCTCAATCTCCTGTGTACGCATTATTTGTTACACCAGTTGTAACATGAAGTGTCAAAGATGTAAGCAAATGAATATGAACATATAAAAAGGTTGATACAAGTCCAGAAGTCTGGAGTTGCATCTTGGACAAGAATGTACTGGAGTTTGTGTGTAGAGACGAGGAGTTACGAATGGAGTACCAGAGTTGGATGGGATATGACAATGTCCCACATCCTCCAACTTAATTTATCTGCCTCCATGGGAAATTTCCCCTGCCATCTCCTCCCTGGGATACCCAAGACCTCCCCAACCATGCCTACCCTTGAACCCATTACCCCAGATCATTCCCCTTCCTCTGTGGGTAGCAGTTCCACTCCCCTATTGGCTCTCACCCCTGCAGTATTCTGTTAGTTCCCTCCAAACATCCATTTCAGAGGAATTACATGCTTTCAATGCCAAGAACCTGGACATATTTGCCCCAATTGCTCCCACTACATTTGCCCCTTCTGCTGTGCTCACCAGGACATTCCCAGTACCACTGCCCCTCAGCACGATGTGTGTTAAAATCTGGGACTCTGATGGTCTGGAGTTTAGCAGAGCAAGTCTGGTGCTATAAGTACTGGAGCTCAGCTGTTGCCAAAGGGGCAAGAACAACTAGTATTTACCTATAAGTACTGGAGCTATGGTACTTACATTAGTCTCAGAATAACTGGTATGTAGCAAATAACTTACCTCAGCTGTTGCCAAAGGGGTGAGAACAACTGAGGTGTTGGGAAGAGGAAATGGGACTATATATACTGTATGGTTAAGGCACACTCATACCTCAATATCTATCAGGAAGAAAAGACGAAGGAAAAAGTGTGGTAATGTCTATCAGGAAATATTGCTGAGTGGTGACTCCATACCATAAGAGAAAGTGCCACTCCAGAGTTGCAAGTCCTAACTCCGGAGGAAGTTGGCATCTATGCAGTTTCTTCAGAGGTCCAGATGACCAGAGTACCTTCCAGAGTAAGTAGTATTTTATCAATGTGGCAAATGCAATGCTCTTGGACACCAAGCATGGAATTGCACCAAGGATGACATCAACCCCTCTATCTGAAACATCACCAACCATGATATCAATGAGGGAGATAGAGATAATTGAGCCAGTGGCTCAATGCTATGACAGGGGTAATGTTACAAGTATAACAGACACCCCTATTTTTCTCTCTCCCATAGCATCACCTGACCTCCTTGCCATTGACCATCCTGCTCAGGATATCTGGGCAGATATTCTTCCAGACATCGAAGTTTCTCAATCCCTTTGAGATGAGGTATTCAAGCCCTTGCTCTTCCAGGAGTGAGAACCCTCTAGATGACCAGCACCTGTCTTGTGACCCCTGGTGGTCCCTTTTTATTTCCTTTTCATTTTCAGACCCAATTTCTCCTAAGTCAAATTCTCTCACATTTGACTTGTATTCATTTACTCCATTTCATATTCAGTTCCAGTTCATTTTGGTAGTATTCACTTCGGCCTCTGTTACAGCTCAATACCTACATACAATAACTTTCATCAAAGTTATGTTATGTTATGTTATCTGATTAGATCAATATCTAATCCTATTCTGAAGATAGCTCACTTCAGCTGGCTTTGAAACAACCCAACTACAGTCAATGTCATCTTGGGGACTGTTATGGCTCGATCCATACACACGATAACTTTGATCAAGTTATCTTATCTTATCTTATCAGATATGATTAGATCGAATCTAATCTCTATACTGAAGATAGTTCTCTTCAGCTGGCTTGGCCATGAGCACCACTTATCATGTGACCTAGTGTCACATGACTTCCTCATCACATGACTCACAGATGCTAGTCATCTATTACAACATCAGGAATCTACGATCTAGTTCTAGATCTCCTCATGACATCCTCACGACTTTAATGTCCATGCTGTGCACTTATTCTTATTAGTCACACACATGCTAGATGCATGTTATTCATCTCCATGCCTCATGTTTGACACATGTAGTGCTTCCTTTCCATTATAGAAGCTACACTTCTATTCCTCGTGTCTGGCACATGTTTAACTTCTTCTTCCATTCCAAGGCAATGCCTTTACACGACTCTATAGCATGT
Organism: Neoboletus subvelutipes; assembly: GCA_003316035.1. NCBI lineage: Eukaryota > Fungi > Basidiomycota > Agaricomycetes > Boletales > Boletaceae > Neoboletus > Neoboletus subvelutipes. The sequence goes on along the minus strand of QFEF01011581.1, from coordinate 26,565 downwards.
TAAACACATGTTTCCTTCATGTATTTAATATCCGTATGTATGATCAGTAGATTTGACCACAACATGTACATACATAGTTTTGCTATATAAACCCAGAGACTTGACTGGGTTATCCCCAGTCTAGTTCTCTTGGATATTCCCCTTACAACAAGAGTTCCACTCAGTAGAGGCTTAGTTCTCAAAAGATCACTTTTACCTTGAGTCTTGGTACTTGTCACACCTCACTCACTCCTCTTCTTTGAATAGTCATAGTAACAGCTCGGCATCCCCAAGATGATTATAGATAGTTGTTTGGGTCGTTTCAGGGATGCTGAGGTAGCTATGACTTCTTAAGTTGGAAGTAGGTAAGTGAGTGAGTTCACAAGTTCACAAGTGAAAGGTAAAAGTGATTGTTGAGGCTGTAGTAACCTCACTGAGTGGTTCTCTAGTAATGGGGTATTTATCCAAAAGAACTAGACTGGGGATCCAGTGCTAGGCTCTTGATCTTTATATATGATCTATATAATTTACATGTGTTGTGATCTAATCTATAGATACAGCTATAAATAGGGGTAACTCATGGTCAACATGAGGAAATCATATAAAACATGTGTGATGTGCCAGGCATCATAATGGAAGAGAATCAGAAATATGTGTCAAACATGTATAAAAGCACTGCCTCTAGAATGGAAGAGAAGTACAACATGTGCTAGACATGAGGCACTAGAATAGAAGGCAAAACATGCATCAAGCATGTGTGTGCATAAGAATAGATGTGCACAGCACAGAGATGAATGAAACAACCTCAAATGTCCGAAGACTCTAGGTTGCACTAAAACACTTAGACTGGAACGAAGAGAAAACTACTAAGGTCGAGTGGATCTCTTGAGGGTGGTAATTCCCAAGAGAACTAGACTGGGGATGACCTGGTCAAGTCTCTGGGTTTATATAGCACTCTACTATGTGTACATGTGTACTACGGATCTACCGATATAGAGATGGAGATTAAATACATGAGGTGTAACATGTGTCAAGCATGAGGAACGGAAATGAAAAGAATGAGGACACAGCATGCTGTGGCAGAATAGAAGAGAAGCCTAACATGTGCTAGACATGAGGCATGGAGATAAAAAGAAGAATAGAAGGAGCAGATATGACTGTGGGAAGTCATTAGTATATATAAGGATATATTAAGGTACAAAAGAGTTCTTGACATCAAGTCTAGACTCTATGAGAAGTGAGTGTCCATGAGCGCGAGTGAACCAGCTGGAAGTGAACTAGCTCCAGACTAGTAATCATGTGATCTAGTCACGTGACTCGAAAAAGATAAGATTAGATAAGAAGAAAAGAAAAGAAATGACTATGTCCCTTGATATGACCTGTGAAGGTTTGGGACCGTAACACTACCCCCTCTCTAAAAATCAACTTCCAGGCGATTGAAAGGAGTTTGCTTTTCTGATATGTCCGTCAATGGAGTAGGTATTTTGTTAAATTCAAGTAAAAAGATCTCGGATGGGATTCCGATCACTCTAGGTGTGGAAGGGTGGGTGTTGTGAAAGTCACGAATAGCTTCTTTAGCATTCGAGAGATTCGACACGGGTTCCCATGTTCAATCAGTTTTGTCATAGCCCCTCCAGTGGACTAGGTACTTTAATTTTCTTTGTTTCATGTGAGATTCAACGAGGTATTCGACTCCCATTTGTTGTCTCTGTCTTCGGTGACCTTGATTGGTCCCAGCCAGTTAGAGGACTGGCCCTCTAGGCATTCCTTGTACGGTTTGACTCGTGAGATGTTCACTACTGGGTGAATCTGCATGGTTTTTGATAATTTTAATTTAACGGCGTTAGGTCCAGCTAACTCCGTGATTACATAAGAGCCAAGCCATCGCTCGGATAGCTTGCAACTGGCATGCGTCAAGCGTAAGTTCTCGGTACTAAGCCAGACTTGCTGGCCAATTTCATAGCTCGGTGGAGCTGAACGGTGTTTATCCGCATTGAGCTTCATTCGCTCTTGCGCTTGTTTCATATTTTTTTGTGCTGCTTCTAATGTGTCCTGCATGTCCTGTGAGAACTTCTTAGCTGCTGGGGCGTGGTCTGAGGAAATAGGCTCTATGCCCATGCGAGGTACATAAGACCGTGTGACTTCAAATGGAGTCTTCTTGGTCAAAGTGTGCTTTTTGTTATTAATGGAATATTGGGTGATGGCTAGCCATTCGCTCCACTTTGTCTGCTTTTCGAAACAGAATATTCTTAAATATTTGCCAACTTCTTTGTTGATGATCTCCGATTGTCCGTCTGTTTGCGGATGGAAGGAGGTGGATAATTTAGTTTGGATTCCAAGGGCTGTGTTGAGTTCTTTCGCAACTTGTGCGGTGAACTGCGGTCCTCGATCGGAAGTGATGGAGCGTGGCAAACCATGATGTTTCCACATGTTATCCAAAAATAACCTCGCTGTGTCTATGGTGGAACATTTTTCTGTACATGGAATCAATTCCACTTCTTTAGATAATCGATCAATGACTGTGAGAATAGCATTATAACCATGGGAATTGGGTAATCCCATAATGAAGTCGGCTGTGATATGTTCCCACGGGGTATCAGGAATAGGAAGGGGTTGGAGAAGCCCTGATGGGGCCATGTTAGAACCTTTCATTCTTTGACACGTGTCACATCTAGTGACATAATCCTTTATGAATGTAGCCATTCCTGGCCAATAATAGTTGCGCTGCAATAAATCTAAAGTCTTTTCATAACCGGGATGTCCAGCCACAGGGGTGTCATGATGCTTCTCAATGATTTCCATCTTGAGAATGGCTTTATTGGGAACATAAAGACGCCCTAAGTTATCGTACAAACATCCATCTCGTTCTTCACAGATGGTATGTTTATCTGCAAGCCGCTGGATCTCTGACTCATCCAGTAGGCACGTTGCATTAAAGATTTTTTGTTTTAAAATAGACCCATCATCCGTGATCGCAATCGTAGATCTGATCTTGTCCGGAGAGATAACGATGACTGCTTTGTTGTCATCCGAGATACCTTCCGCATGATCTTCTCATCTAGAGAGAGCATCAGGTTTGGTCATGGTTTTACCTGGTTTGTAGCACCAAGCCATGTCAAATCTGGATAGATACATAGCCCATCGGGCCTGTCGTCGGTTAAGGTCCTGCCTTGTCATGAACCATTGCAAATTTGCATGGTCATTCCAAATCTCGAATTGGTGTCTAGCACCTTCTAAGTGGTGTCGCCACTGTTCCAAAGCCTAAATGACCAAAAGCATTTCCTTGTTGGCAATGGAGTAATTCTGTTCTTGCAGAGTCATGGCATGGGAAGAGAAGGCGACTGGATGCCATTCTTCACCCTTTTTCATAGATAATACTGTGCCTGTTGCATAATTGCTAGCATCACATTCTAGGCGGAACTGACAGTTATTGTCAGGATAAGCTAATATTGGGGCTGTGGTGAAACTCTGTTTCAGTGTGTCAAACGCGTTTTGCTGTGCTTCTAGCCATTGGAAGGGTTCATCCTTCTTCATCAAATCATGAAGAGGGCATGCGACTAGTGCATAATCTTTGATGAACCTCCTGTAGAAGTTTGCTAAACCCAAAAAGCTCCGGACTCCTTTTACGTTCTTTGGAGCGGGCCATTCCCTAATTGCTTTTACTTTTTCTTGATCCATTGAAATTCCATCTTTTCCCACGATCATTCCAAGGAAATCAACCTCAGTTACTTTGAACGTGCATTTCTCAGGTTTGACGAATAGATTGTTTTCTCTTAGACGTCTGAGGACTTCCAGCACAATCTTGTCATGTTCCTCTTGATTGTCTGTTTTAGTAAATATTAAAATATCGTCGATATAGACCACAACGACACCGTCCATGTCGGCAAAGATGTTGTTAACCATCACTTGGAAGGTGGCGGGGGAGTTGCATAATCTGAAGTACATGACTAGGGGTTCATAGGACCCACGGAAGCACGTAAACGCTGCCTTCCATTCATCACCTTCTTTGATGCGAACATTATTATAACCCCATCTGAGGTCCATTTTCATAAATAATTTAGCTCCTTTGAGCTTCTCAACCAGCTGCGAGATCAACGGCAGTGGGTAATTGTTTTTGATCGTGTGTTCATTGAGGTATTGGTAATCTTGTACCATACGCTTCTTTCCATCTTTCTTTGGAATAAAGAAGACGGGCAATGTTTGAGGGGATTTAGAAGGTCGTATGTAACCCTTAGCTAATTGGTCATCAATGAACACAGTAACTTCCTCTTGTTCCTGAACAGAGAGGGGAATAATTCTTCCTTTTTTAGGTTCATAGCCTTTCTTCATGTCTATAGCATGATCCCAGGGTTTATGCTTTGGCATGCGTTTGGATTGCTTCTTCAAGAAGACATCTAAGAATTTGTGATATGCGAAGGGTACCAATTCTTTGGGTGTTTTATCTTTTGGTTTTTCCAGTTGTGCTTCTAGCGCATGAATAGTGTCGTAAATGGCATATTGAATGTCTAATTCTTCCTTTTTGATCCATTGGATGAAGAACGGCTTATGCTGTAAGCTATGGCAGTGCGAAGGACAACGTGTCATCTTGACAGTGCCTTGTGCCCAATTAATCTCTGAATTATGGTGTTTCAGCCAACTATATCCGAGGATAAATGTATTCTTGCCAAGGTCGGTAACTTCCGCTGAGACTTGCTCACAGTGACCTTCAAATTCAACAATCAATTCAGTGCTGTGCGTAATGCTACCAGCGGAATTCTTTGTGCCATCCACGTTGTAAACTGGAATTGGGTGACGGAGTTTGGTTAAAGGAATGTTATTACGTGAAGCCCATGTCTTGTCGATAAAAATAATGTTTGCTCCTGAGTCTAGCAGGGCAGTGGTTTTAATATATTTGCTCTTTGATCCGAGAGGCATGACTCTGATAGTCATCAAGACTTCTTTTTCTATTTTGACGCTTCTAACGAAGACGTCATCTGGGATTTCTGGGACTGAAATATTTTTTTGTTTTTGTTTAGGAGAATTAAGCCTGGGTATAATGTTCCCAGCGAGCCCTGAATGGGACCCTCCTGACGGCAAGTGTGAGATAAGAGTAGGTACATCTGCAGAATCTCCGCAATCGGTTTCTTCTACAGATAGGTGGGAAAATCGATTCGAGTCCTTTGTGCACCCAGATATGCGCATCAGACTATCTAATTTTTTGACTTTGAGGCTATTGCCTCATAGTCCTTGAACCAGGCTCGAGCCTCATCTAGGCTCATCCCTTTGATCGAAGATGACCAATCGTGTCCTTTCACTTTGGTGTCTTCCAACTTCTTGTCAGTGCTTTTAACGTCATCCCAAGATGTGTGCGCACACTCTTTTGAGTGTTCTTCCTTGCTCTCAGTGGTGTTGACGTTACGTCCACTGGAGTTCTTTTTGCCTTTGTTCTTGGAACAGTTGTTGCAGTGACCACCGCCCAAGAATTTGCATTCGGGACACTGCAATTTGGGCTTTTTGCAGTCCTGGGAGAAGTGACCTTCTCCACCGCAGTTATGGCATTTGAGTGGGCCTTTTTGCACTGCATCAATGTCCATTGCATTGGGGTCTTGTTCTCTCTTTTGTGACCATTCATATCGGTTGGCTGTTCCTTTGGAAATGTATTTTAGGAGCTGTTTCTGAGCTCCGAGCTTTTTCAATTCGGTTTTAAACCGAATGAGGTCTTCGAACCTCCCTTGTTCCATGATAAGTTTATTTACAAGGTCCCTATCAGTGTTCCTTTCAAGAAGCTCGATCAGGTGATCTTCATCGTATTCAGCCATGGTTTGATATGTTTCAAATTTCATTAAAAACACATCCATGGGAGAATCTCCTTGTTTGAGATTGGAGATCGCCTTGCGATTCCAATCCTTTTCTGTTGATGAGCAGAAGTGTCCTTCTATGACTGCTGCAAAATGAGCCCAGGAGACTGGCTCGTAGTCTTGGCGCATCATTGCGCTGAGTTGAGACCATGCGAAAGCACCAGCCTCGTTTCCTTTCATTTGGGACAAACATGCCCGAATTCCTTGTTGTCCTGTGAGTGCGAGCAGGTTCACTTCTCTCCAGGATCTAAATTTGATCCACCACTCTTCGAATTCTTTTCCCCTTTT
>QFEF01011581.1:0-20408 GCA_003316035.1 Neoboletus subvelutipes | reverse complement strand
CCACCATTCCTCAAACTCTTTTCCTCGTTTCCCATCGTAATTGCCTGGGTCTGCAAATATTTTTGAAAGACGCGGGGGTCCTTGTGCGTGTATGGAACCTGATGTTCCTATGCCTCCCGTGCTACTCGAGCTGCCCACCGCTGACACTTGTGCATTTACTTGCACTTCAAATTGTTGGAGTCTTTCCTCCAGTGCTAAGTTGTATGCTCTTATGGTGTCGAGCTGGTTTTCTTGGTGCTCGATGTGTTTTCTTAGCTCTTTTGCAAGAGCAGCCCAGTTGTCGTCATCGTTATCTCCTGCAGCTGCGTCTAGCACATTCAGGAGAGCAACGGGAATAGTCATATTGAAGGGAAGGGGAAATTATTGTTGGTATCGTTTAGGAAGATGAAGAATGTGTCTAGGTCGTAAGGACTTCGACGAGTGGTTCTCTGGTTCATTGGGGCGCAACCTCCTAATGGTTCGCCTGGGAAGCTATCTCTGCTTCTTTGCTCTCGGTGCTTCCTCTTGCACCAATACCTCTTCTGATCTTTCCCGCTTTACTGTTGGGGGTGCCCGAATCTCTAATCCTTCATTAACGATAGCTCTGACGAATTCTACTTCATGCAGAGGGAACAAGGATGCGGTGCGGGGAATGGGAATTTGTTGGAGTAAAACGCCTGGCCTGTCATTGGGGTCGTAGGACCATGCTCTCTCTTGCACTTCTAGTGCGGGTTCTTCGCTGATGACCGACTCTTGTGAGATTGGGGAATGCGGCTGAGAGACGTGTGGGAGACCCGATCTGATAGCGAGGGCGATTTGTTCTCCTCAAGTTGGTGGGTAAACTAAACCACCAGTCTCGGACCTTGTGAAGTGTTCGAAGAGCGCTGGCTCTAAACTTCTTTCTAATTCCCTTAAAAATTGTGTAGCGGGGGTGAGGTGTCTGGGGTCCTCTTCACGGTCTGGTGTGTAAGGGTCGATTGCTGGTAACCCGAATGCTTCAGGAACGTGCCTTGCTGCGATCTCCCACGCTGTAGGTCTAGGAGGGTTAGGCCTTGAGCTGGCGAGGAAAGGGTGAAGGGTTCTGTGAAAGGTGATCGGCACTAGCGCCTCTACTATGAGCGATGTGGATCCTTGAGGAGAGACGAGGGACTGACTTGTGTCCGACTCGTTGGTTTTCTAAGTGTATATACGGTGAAAGGTAGAGTGATGAAAGTATAGTCTAGTTCTAGTGAAACAACCTCAAATGTCCGAAGACTCTAGGTTGCACCTGAACACTTAGACTGGGAAGGTGAAGAGAAAACTACTAAGGTCGAGTGGATCTCCTGAGGGTGGTAATTCCCAAGAGAACTAGACTGGAGGATATTCGGTCGAGTCTCTGGGTTTATATATTGCTCTACTATGTGTACATGTGTACTACGGATCTACCGATGTAGAGACGGAGATTAAATACATGAGGTGGAACATGCGTCAAGCATGAGGAACGGAAATGAAAAGAATGAGGACACAGCATGCTGTGGCAGAATGGAAGAGAAGCCTAACATGTGCTAGACATGAGGCACGGAGATGAAAAGAAGAATAGAAGGAGTGGAAATGACTGTGGGAAGTCATTAGTATATATATGGATATATTAAGGTATGAAAGAGTTCTTGACATCAAGTCTAGACTCTATGAGAATTGAGCATCCATGAGCACGAGTGAACCAGCTGGAAGTGAACTAGCTCCAGACTAGTGATCACGTGATCTAGTCACGTGACTCGAAAAAGATAAGATTAGATAAGAAGAAAATGAGAAAAGAAACGACTAAGTCCCTGATATGACCTGTGAAGGTTTGGGACCGTAACAATACCTGTGGTCCTCTTCTGAGGTTTCGGATTCTCCTAAGTCCTCCTTCAATTTCAGAAGCTTTGGAGTAGATCTCTTCCACACTCTTGGCATTCTTGAGTATACCAGACAGAGTGAGCTGGGTGGTGATGGGGATGGAGAGCCCTCTGAGGAACCATTCAGAGAGGACAGCAATGTCAGATATTCTGGTTCTGACGGCGAGCATGGAGAAGATGGAGACATATTTCTCAAAGCCAGAATTGTCTCTCGCATCTTGGACAAGGTTTGCAATCTTGATTCGTGCAGAAGTGGCGGTATCATAGGGGGAAAAGGTGGTGTGGAAAGCTTTGGTAACTTCCTCAAATTTTCGTTCTCCCTCCATGAGCATGTTATCATTGAGCTTGGTAAGCCAAGCCTTGGAGAAGGACTTCCCTCTTCCTTTGGACATACGGTTGAGGAAAATAAGGGATTTGGCGTGGTCGTTGTACTTCTCTTCATGGAGAGAGAAGTATCCTTGCATAGCGAGGTACCATCTATGGGCATCATCTGGTTCTTCCGAGAATTCTTTGGGGAGAGCGGCTTTGATTTCACCCATCCTGATCTGATCTTCGTCGTCGGAATCATCACCGTTTGGATCAGGGTCTTCTGGGTCAGGGGGTTGGCCATATCCTGGTAAATGGGAATAAGCTCCTGTTTCACTGGATTGAACGTTCCTTCCAAGGACATGGGAGTAGTATCCAGATGCTGGTTCTGGCTAGTCTACTTGGATAGGTTCCGGTTCTGATGGTAGCTGTGGGGAAGGATCTGCCAATGGGGTCTGACTTTGGGAGGGTTGGCCTGAAGTTGTTCTGATGACTGAAGGGGCAAGAGATGGAGTACTGTGGGATGTTCCTCTGATTCTTCTGGAAGCGGAAGAGGTTGGTGGTACAGCTGCAAAGGTTCCTGGTGGTCCCCTTTGATTCTCCTCATCGGACAGTTCTCTGAGTAGGCTGGTTAAATTGATACATCTTGTTGCAGCAGCTTCATGACTACCACTGGGCAGTCAGCTGTTTCAAGATAGGGTCCTGGGGCATGGCAGCTCCACAGGCAAAGAATAACTTTGATCTTTTGTTACAACCGGTGTAACAAATAACGTGTACGCAGAAGACTGAAGTCTTTGCTACGGGACAAGTCTACCTCTGTAGACACGGGTGATCTTCTTGGTCTGCAAGCAGATCACCTGATTGGTGAGTGGTGTGCAACAGTTGTGGCAACTTCAGCTGGTGTGCTGTTCGCAAGGCAATAAGCAGGCTCCCTCCAGGCACACAAGGAGTAGTCAGCTATGGACTGGTTGTGGGCAAGGCCAGTATCTGGGTGCAGCCTCTGGGCAATAGGCAGTGGTGACGGTGAGCATTGGGCAATGGCTCACAAGCTGATTCTCTGATCAGGGACAAAGTGGAGACACCCTCCTCTGAAGGTTCTCAGTTACTTGATTGAGCTTCTGATTGACAGAAGATCAAGATCAAGATTTAGACAATATGAAACACCGGTTTCAACGATGCTGGCACAGGCGCTGACAGCGAAGACTTTGAATTCTACGTAAGATTGCATAGATCAAAGTTAGAGTTATATGGGCGGTGATTCTAGCTATGTATACTAAGCCCCTTTAGGGCTGGCTAAAGATAGAATCTCCGCTCTAAAGTATAAAAGGTAATGACGCATTGCGTCACGTATGATATGAAAGGATAAATGAAGACGTGTCGCGTTGCATAATATAAATAAGGAAAGACGCGAGACATATCATGTAACATATAAAAGGGATGATGCATTGTGTACCAAAAGAAGAAGTCGCATCTTTTGGATAATATGAAATGTGATACTGCGGGCACAGCTCAACTAATCTGGAGAGATGAAGGAAATGAACTGAGGCCAAGGTAAGTCATAATGGAAGGAATACAAGTCATATACGAGAGAATATGACTTAGGAGATTAATAGGTCCACAGTATGAAATAGGAATTGGTCCAAGAGAAGCTAGTCCTCAAAGAGTGTGGTGGTGAAGAAGTCGTCCCATACCTCCTAGGGTATGTCAAGGTCAGGTAGGATGTCTTCCCAGAGTGAGTCGGGTACGGAAGCAGATACTGAGAGGTCAGGCAAGCTCATGGGAGAGAGAAAAATATTTCCCCCTAGGACACTTGTAACAGTTACCGGGGTGAAATAAGGGACAGGGAGGACCATCCATGGTGGTAGGGGAACAATCTGGGGTAAGGGGCTTGCAAGTAGGCTCTGTTGAAGGTTCCTTGGATATCCTGGGGAGGAGGTGTCCTGGGGTGGGGGAGGTGGGTATGTTAAGGTGGGGGAGGTGGGGTAATCCAGCAGAGAAAGGAAAGTTCTGCTGTCTGCAGAGCTGGGGGAATAGGAAAGAGGGTTTGGAAGATATGGGGAGGTAGTGATGACAGTGTCGCTGTCTGCTCATTCTCTGGAAGAGTCAGAACTAGATCCATTGGACTTGTACTCCTCTGCCTCAGCAATGGCTGCCCATCTGAGATGACCACTGTTTTGGGAGAAGTCTGCAGAGTGGAGGTTGGGGGAGAAGTATTCTGCCTGTTCGTTGGTGGACAGGAGAAGGAGAATGGGGTAGAGGACATTAGCAAGGATGGGGTTGGGGAGAAGTGCAAGGATGCTGTCAAAGCCCTCCTCTTCAAGGAGGTCCAATGTGAGGTTTCTGGCCTCGGTGAGGGTCTGTTGGAAGGCGTTGACTGCAATGTCATCCTGAGCTGTGAGACAGGGGTTGTTGACAAAGCCATGGGGACCTGACGAGCACCAGGTGGCCCTGGTGAAAAGGGACTGAAGGATGGTGTAGACTTGGTATTGTCTAACAAGGAGGACAAGGGTGGAGTTGGCTGTGAAAAGGGGGGTCCTCTCGAAGATGTTAGTAGCATCTTTGTTTTCAAGAGCAGTGACATAAAGGGCGTAATGGGCAATGAAAGGGAGGCAATTGAGGTGGGTGCAGAGGGGGGTGGTTCTGTTGGAAAATTTATAGGACATGGGGGTTCTGAGGAGAGGGCGATCACAGCGACTTTCGCTTTTTATATTCCTCTAGTAGTTCCTGAGCATTGTCAAATTTCTTTCAGGTTCCCAAGTATCCTCAGCATTGGAATATCCTTTCCAGTGGATGAGGTATTGCCTCTGGTTATTGCTTCTGCAATGGTTGGTTATTCGTTCCATTTCGTATTCCTCTTCTTCATCTATTAATTCCAGGGGAGGGTTTTTGAAATTAGGGCCATGCTCCAGAGTTTCTTGATAAGACAACAACAAGGAGGTGTGGAATACATTGTGGATCTTCCATTGTTTTGGGAGGGCGATGTGGAATACTACCAGGGATATCACTTCCAACACTTTGAAGGGTCCCAATCTTTTGGGTGATAGTTTTCGGGAGACATTCTTGGTTTGGATGTTTTTTGCATCTAACCATACTTTGTCTCTGACTTTCCATGGTTTGAATTTCGAATGAATCCTTTCTTTCATTCGCATTTCAGTCAGGGCATGCACAGCTTCGGCTTCTTTTTGTGCATCCTCAAGATGGGAGAGCCATTTTTCTAGCATGGGCAAGAAGGTAGTTCCTAGGGGTGGGTATGATCTGAGTTCATATCCCATGATCAAGGTGAATGGGGTTTTTCCAGTAGAAGAATGCATGGCAGCATTATGGGCAAATTCGGTGGCGGTAAGGTATTCCAGCCATTGTTCAGGTTTTCCTTGGCAGAATATCCAGAGGTAAGTCTCCAACTCCTGGTTGTATTGTTCAGTTTCTCCATCAGATTGGGGATGATAAGCAGTGGATAGGGAAATATCATATTTCAGGATCCTGACCAATTCTCTTGTGAAGGCAGAGGCGAATTGAGGTCCTTGATCCAAGATTAGTTTGTCATGTAATCTGAATCATTTGAAGATGTTTTCATAAAAGAGTTTGGCTATCCTGGCCGAATCAATGGTTTTCATACAAAGAGCGAGAATTACCCCCTTACTAAGGCCATGGTCGACCACGACCATAATAGAATCAAAGCCTTGGACAGGGGGAAGGTCAGTGATTAAATCAATGGACAAATGGGCAAAGGGGTGAGATGTCTGGACAGACAGTGGTATGAGAGGGGGCACAGTAGGGTGAGTTTGGACTTTGTTAGCCTGGCAGATGGCACAGCCAGCAACAAATCGGCAGACAAAGGTGGAGAGACTGGGCCACCAATAATCTTTTGAGAGGAGCGCAACAGTGTGCATATGGCCACTGTGACCTCCTTCCAGTGAGGTGTGTGCTTTGAGCACAAGTTCTTGGTGGGCATTGCCAGGGACATACAATCGGCCTTTATAGTACAGCTTTCCATCAAGGAAAGTCCAGTCATCAGGGGAAGACCGTCCAAACAGAGGAATGTCATTTTCCATACCCTTCAGGGCATCTAGGACGAGTGGGTCTTTGGCGGAGGATTGATGGATATGGTTAGCAAGGTGTTATGACTGGTGTAACAAATAATGTGTATACAGAAGACTAAAGTCTTTGCTATGGGACAGGGTCTACCTCTGTAGATGGTGGCAACCTTCTTGGTCTGCAAGCAGATCACATGATCGGCGAGTGGTGTGCAATGGTTGTGGCGACCTCAGTTGGTATATTGGATGCAAGGCAATGAGCGGGCTCCCTCAAGGCACACAAGGAGTAGTCAGCTATGGACAGGTCATGGACAAGGCCTGTATCTGGGTGCAGCCTCTGGGCAATAGGTGGTGGTGACGGCAAATGTTGGGCAATGGCTTGCAAGCTGATCCTCCGATCAGGGACAAAGTGGAGACACCTTCCTTAGAAGGTTCTCAGTTCCTTGATTGAACTCTGATTAACAGATGTTCGAGATCAAGATTGACAATGAGATGAAACACCAGTTTCAATGATTAATGACACTGACATGGGTGCTGGCAGTGAAGGCTTCAAATTCTACATAAGATTGCATAGATCAAAGTTAGAGTTACATGGGCGGTGATTCTAGCTATTTATACTAAGCCCCTTTAGGGCTGGTTAACAATAGAATCTCTGCTCTAAAGTATAAAAGGAAAAGACATATCATGTCACATATGATATAAAAGGTCAAAAGAAGAAGACGCATCACATTGCATGAGATATGAAAGGAAAGACACATCGTGTACCAACAGGGGAATGAGATGCGTCACGTAGAATATGAAATGAAGTGCTGCGGGCACAGCTTGGTTAAATAAAGTGAAATGAAAAGAGATGAACTGTGGCCGAAATGAATTGGGAGGATTAGACATGAGTCATATGCGAGAGAATATGACTTAGGAGATGTTAAGGTCCACAGTAAGAAAGAAAGAGGGTCCAAGAGGAGTTAGTCCTCAAAGAGAGCTGTAGTGAAGAAGTCGTCCCATCTCCTGAGGTATGTCAAGATTGGGAAGAATGTTGTCCCAGAGTGAGTCTGGTATGAGAGCAGATACTGCAAGGTCAGGAGAGCTTCTGGGAGATAGAAAAATGTCCCCCTCTAGGATATTTGTAACACGAGGGTCACGTCAATGGTACGGACTTGATGGATAAAGGCATCATCGGGTAGTAATTGGACATCAGCATTGTCCTGAGTAGTGTCGACAGCATCATGTCAAGACAAGGCATCAGCTGGTCCCATCTGGGATCTGGGCAAGGCGGTGTAGGTGAGGTCAAAATCTTGCAGAAATAAAAGCCACCAGGCTTGGCAATGGGACAACTTCTGAGGTTGCTTAAAATAGGTAAGGTTCTTGTAATCCATAAGAACCATTATGGGGAAGGCTGATCCTAGAAGGTATTGGTGCCACTCTTCTAGTTCTCGGATCACAGCAAGGAGTTCCTGGTCAAAAATGTCATAATTTTGCTTGGCAGGGGTGAAGGTTTGGGAGAGATAGCCACACAGCTTCATATCTCCATTATGGTCATATTGCATCAGGACACCACCTGATGCCGTTAAGGACGCATCGGTCATGGTGGTGAAAGGTTGATTAGAGTCTGGGTAGGCTAACACAGGTCATTGTTACAACCGGTGTAACAAATAATGCGTATGCAGAAGACTGAAGTCTTTGCTATGGGACAAGTCTACCCCTGTAGACATGGGCGACCTTCTTGGTCTGCAAGTGGATCACCTGATCGGCGAGTGGTGTGCAACAGTTGTGGCAACCTCAGCTATATGCTGTTCGCAAGGCAATAAGTGGGCTCCCTCCAGGCACACAAGGAGTAGTCAGCTATGGACTGGTTGTGGGCAAGGCCAGTATCTGGGTGCAGCCTCTGGGCAATAGGCGGCAACAATGGTGAGCATTGGGCAATGGCTCACGAGCTGATCCTCTGATCAAGGACAAAGTGGAGACACCCTCTCCTGAAGGTTCTCAGTTACTTGATTGAGCTTCTGATTGACAGAAGATCGAGATCAAGATTTAGACAATATGAAACACTGGTTTCTACGATGCTGGCACAGGCGCTGACAGCGAAGACTTTGAATTCTATGTAAGATTGCGTAGATCAAAGTTAGAGTTACATGGGCAGTGATTCTAGCTATTTATACTAAGCCCCTTTAGGGCCGGTTAAAGATAGAATCTCTGCTCTAAAGTATAAAAGGAAAAGACACATCGTGTCACATATGATGTAAAAGGAAAGATGTGTTGCGTTGCATAAGATATAAAAGGAAAGACACATCACATGAAGTATAAAAGGAAAGACGCATTGCGTGAGATATAAAAGAAAAGACGCATTGTGTAAAATATGAAATGGTGGCTGTGGGCGCAGCTCGGCTAAATAGAGATAAGATGAAGAAGAACTGAGGCCGGGATGAGTCATGATGGAAGGAGCACAAGTCATATATGAAAGAATATGACTTAGGAGATTAATAGGTCCACAGTGTAAAATAGAAATGAGTCCGAGAGAAGCTAGTCCTCGAAGAGTGTAGAGGTGAAGAAGTTGTCCCATACCTCCCGGGGTATGTCAAGATTGGGGAGAATGTCTTCCCAGAGTGAGTTGGGTATTGGAGTGGATATGGAGAGGTCAGGTGAGCTCATGGGAGAGAGAAAAATATCCCTCCCTAGGACACTCATAACAGTCATTGGGTGAAGGCATCACGAAGGAGTTGGAATCCTGTCTGATGCTTGTCTGTCCATTCCCAAGGTTGGTTCTTCTTGGTGAGGTCCAGCAACGGTCTAGCAAGTTCTGAAAAGGAAGGAATGAACTTGTGATAGAAGTTGCAGAATCCTAGAAAAGACTGGACATCTTTGATGTTTATGAGGGGAGTCCACTCTTTAATTGCCTTCAACTTGGCCGGGTCCATCTGGACTCCATCCTTGTTGACTATCATTCCGAGGTATTCAACTGAGGGGGCGGTGAATGTGCATTTCTCTAGTTTAAGGTACATCTTGTTATCCTGGAAGCATTGTAGGACCTTTCGGGTCTGGTCTTTGTGAGCGACAGGGTTGGAGGAGTGGATTAGGAGATCATCCATGTAGATGATCAGCCATCCTTCTGTGATGTAGTCGCCGAAAAGATCGTCCATAAACGCTTGGAAGGTTGCTGGAGAATTGCACATGCCAAAAAACATAATGGCTGGTTTGAATAGCCCGAATGGGGTGAGGAAAGCTGCCTTCCACCGATCCTCTGGTTTGATGAGAACATTATTATATTCCCATCGCACATCAAATTTGGTGAAGATGGAGGATCCCTTCAGTCAATCTATCAGGTCAGAGATCAGGGGTAAAGGGTAAGCATTCTTAATAGTATGTGTGTTGAGGTATTGATAATCTTGACATGGTCTCAACTTCCCATCTTTCTTCTGTACAAAGAAGAACAGAGAAGCTTGAGGAGACTTTGATGGGGTGATCTTCCTAGTGGCCAAATGTTCGTCGATGAACTCTTTGCACACTGTCATCTTGGCAGGGTTTAAGGGATAAGCTTTAGCCCATTTAGGAATGAAGGAATCCTTTAACTTGATGGCGTGGTCATAAGTTTGGGAGGGGGGAAGTTTTGTGGTGTCCTTCTTCTCAAACACACCTTCATATTCTTGATATGCTTTCGGGAGTTCCACTTTCTTAGTTCCTTCCACTTGGGAGATTGTAGTGAAAAGGGTGGTTCATCTGAGGATATATTTTGGTGCTATCCCCTTATGGTGTCCAGCTAAGAATTGAACTCGTTCAGGAATCGTCCATCTTCGGTACTGATCATAGAGGTTGTTCTTGATGATCTTGTTTTCCTGATGACCCAGGAAATGTAACAGATACCTTTGCATAGTATCTTCGGTATTGGTTGACTTGTAGTTGGCTGGAGTAATGACAACCTTGCCACTCCACCAATCTATCTCAGGGTTCATTGTTTGGAGCCATGGCAGGCCCAAGATGATGTCATCTTTTCCACAGTTGAGGACAAGCAGCTCTTGTTGCTTTCATACTCCTTGGAGATCTAGGACCACCATGATCTTCTCCTTGATTATTCCAGATTTGTTCGGCATCCCATCCACATTCCAGGCAGTGATAGGAATGTCTAGTTGTTCAGTCAGCAGTTTCAGTCGGGTGACTGCCTCTTTTGCTATAAAGCATCCTGTTGCTCCACTATCCAAGAGAGCGTTTACACCAACGATTTGCCTATTTTGTTTTCAGATAGACAGGGAAAGTTAAATAGAATTAGACTTGGCTCTGGAAATAAATACAGGGGCAACGGTTATGGAAGGTAGTGATGTTGGTACACTCCTTCCTTCTAAAAAGACGTTTCAAACTCCTCTTCTCATTCCTTGGTAGTGAGGGCTTTAACCTCCTCCAATACAAGTGGCTCTCCATTTTCATCACAGCTAGGGTCGTATAGGGACTTCAAGGTGCGAAGTACTTGGTTGCGGCCTTGATCTCCTTCAATATTCCTGAGGAACGTATCCAAAGGGTCTTTGGTGGCAGGGGTGGCAATGGACGAGGCGGGGGAACTGGTTGGGATGGTCCTGGCAAAGTGGTTGGTCTGCTGAACCTTCACACTAGAAGGAGCATAGTCAGGGTGGTTCCAAGTTGTACAACCAGTTTTCTTGCAAATGAAGCATCTCTGTTTGTGAAGACACTTGGCCCGTTCTGTTGGCATGATCATAAGATGATCAACATCCATAGCATTGGGATCCCTGTGGCTACTATTGTTTCCACCAAAGGATACCTGGGGTCCTCTTCTGAGGTTTCGGATTCTCCTAAGTCCTCCTTCAATTTCAGAAGCTTTGGAGTAGATCTCTTCCATACTCTTGGCATTCTTGAGTATACCGGACAGAGTGAGCTGGGTGGTGATGGGGATGGAGAGCCCTCTGAGGAACCATTCAGAGAGGGTGGCAATGTCAGATATTCCAGTTCTGATGGCAAGCATGGAGAAGATGGAGACATATTTCTTGAAGCCAGAATTGTCTCTCACATCTTGGACAAGGTTTGCAATCTTGATTTGTGCAGAAGCGGCAGTATCATAGGGGGAAAAGGTGGTGTGGAAAGCCTTGGTAACTTTCTCAAATTTCCTTTCTTCCTCGGTAAGTGAGTTATCATTGAGCTTGGTAAGCCAAGCCTCAGAGAAGGACTTCCCTCTTCCTTTGGACATGCGGTTGAGGAAAATAAGGGATTTGGTGCGATCATTATACTTTTCTTCGTGGAGAGAGAAGTATCCTTGCTGTTACGACCGGTAACAAATAACGCGTACGCAGAAGACTGAGATCTTCGCTACGGGACAAGTCTTCCTCTGAAGACACGGGCGACCCTCTGGTCTAGCAAGCAGATCCTCTGATCGGCAAGCGGTGTGCAATGGTTGTGGCGACCTCAGCTGGTATGCTGATCGCAAGACAATGAGCAGGCTCCTTCCAGGCACACAAGGAAGAGTTGGCTATGGACAGGTTGTGGACAAGGCCTGTATCTGGGCACGGCCTCTGGGCAATAGGCGGCTGGGTCTCTACTAGCTTGGACGATCGCTAGCAGGTGCTGATCCTCTGATCAGGGACGAAAGTGGTGACACCTCCCTATAGAAGGTTCACAGTGCCTAGATCGAACTCTGATTGACAGACGTTCGAGATCTAGATTGACAATGGATGAAACACCAGTTTCACGACGCTGGCACAGGCGCTGACAGCGAAGACTTCAAATTCTACGTAAGATTGCATAGATCAAAGTTAAGGTTACATGGGCGGTGATTCTAGCTATTTATACTAAGCCCCTTTAGGGCCAGCTAAAGATAGAATCTCCACTCTAAAGTATAAAAGGTAATGACACGTCACGTCACGTATGATATAAGTGGAAAGAAGGAAGACGCGTTGCGTCACGTAAGATAAATAAGGGAAGACGTGAGACATGTCGCGTAGTATATAAAAGGAAAGATGCATTGTGTATCAAAAGAAGAAAGACGCGTCTTGAAGTAATATGAAATGCGATACTGCGGGCGCAGCTCGACTAATCTGGGTAAAGGAAATGAACTGCGACCAGTGAGTCATGATGGTGGGAATACGAGTCATATATGAGAGAATATGACTTAGGAGTAAAAGGGTCCGCAGGAAGAATAGAGAGAGGTCCGAGAAGGAGCTAGTCCTCGAAGAGCGCTGTGTTGAAGAACTCGTCCCATACCTCGGAAGGCATGTCTAAGTTGGGAAGAAGGTCTTCCCAAAGGAAATCAGGTATAGGCGCGGATACGGAGAGGTCGGGTGAGCTCATGGAAGAGAGAAAAACGTCCCCCCCTAGGATACTTGTAACACTTGCATAGTGAGGTACCATCTGTGGGCATCATCTGGTTCTCCTGAGAATTCTTCAGGGAGAGCGGCTTTGATCTCACCCATCCTGATCTGATCTTCGTCATTGGAATCATTACTGTTTGGGTCAGGGTTGTCAGGGTCTTGGCCATATCCAGGTAGGTGGGAATAAGCTCCTATTTCACCAGGTAGAACATTCCTTCCAAGGACGTGGGAGTAATATTCAGATGCTGGTTCTGGTTGGTCTACTTGGATAGGTTCCGGTTCTGATGGTAGCTGTGGGGAAGGATCTGCCAATGGGGTCTGACTTCGGGAGGGTTGACCTGAAGTGGTTCTGATGATGGAAGGGGTAAGAGATGGAGTACTCCAAGATGTTCCTCCAATCCTTCTGGAAGTGGAAGAAGTTGGTGGTATGGCTGCAAAGGTTCCTGATGGTCCCTTTTGATTCTCCTCATCAGATGGTTCTCCAAATAGGTTGGACAAATTGATACATCTTGTCGTGGCAGCTTCCTGACTACCCTCTGGTAGTCGACTGTTTCAAGAAGTGGACCTGGGGTGTGGCAGCTCCACAGGCAAAGAAAAACTTTGATCTTTTGTTATGACTGGTGTAACAAATAACGTGTATACAGAAGACTGAAGTCTTTGCTACAGGACAGGGTCTACCTCTGTAGACAACAGCAACCTTCTTGGTCTGCAAGCAGATCACCTGATCAGCAAGTGGTGTGCAACAGTTGTGGCGACCTCAGTTGGTATACTGGATGCAAGGCAATGAGCAGGCTCCCTCCAGGCACACAAGGAGTAGTCAGCTATGGACAGGTCATGGACAAGGCCTGTATTTGGGTGTGGCCTCTGGGCAATAGGTGGTGACGATGGCAAGCATTGGGCAATGGCTCATGAGCTGATCCTCTGATCAGGGACAAAGTGGAGACACCTTCCTTAGAAGGTTCTCAGTGCCTAGATTGAACTCTGATTGACAGGAGTTCAAGATCTAGTTTGAAACAGGTGATTGATGATGCTGGCACAGGTTCTGACAGTGAAGGCTTTGAATTCTATGTAAGATTGCATAGATCAAAGTTAGAGTTACATGGGCAGTGATTCTAGCTATTTATACTAATCCCCTTTAGGGCTGGTTAGAGATAGAATCTCCACTCTAAAGTATAAAAGGAAAAGATGCATTGTGTCATGTAAGATATAAAAGGGAAGGTCACATCATGTCGTGTGAGATATAAAAGGAAGAGACGCATCACGTACCAAAAGAAGAAGAAGATGCATCGCATGAAATATGAAATAAGATGCTGTGGATGCAGCTTGACTATTCTGGATGAAATGAAATAGAGAAATGAACTGAGGCCAAAATGAGTAAGGATGAAATGGATACGAGTCATATGTAAGAGAATATGACTTAGGAGATTAAAGGTCTGCAGTTGGAGGAAATGGGTCTGAGAGGAACTAGCTGTCAAAGAGAGCCAAATGGAAGAAGTCATCCCACAACTCCTGAGGTATGTCTAGGTCAGGAAGAACGTTGTCCCAGAGTGAGTCAGGTACTGGGGTGGGTACCAATAGGTCTGGTGAGTTCATAGGAGATAGAAAAATGTCCCCCCCTAGGATACTTGTAACAGCTGGGACCTTGTCCACGGCCCCCCCATAGCTGACTCTCCTGTTACGAGTGTCCTAGGGGATACCATCTTTTCTTTGCCTCTGGCCTCTCCAGACCTATCGGTATCTGCTCCGATACCCGATTCCCTCTGGGATGACATCTTCCCAGACCTGGACATCCCACAGGAGGTATGGAAAGGCATCCTGGACTCCTCACTATTCCAGTCCTAATCTCGCTCCGGACTTCTCTCGTTTCATACTGCGGACCTTTTACACTCCTAAGTCATATTCTCTCACATATGACTTGTATCCATTTCATCATGACTCACCAGCCTCAGTTCATTTCTCTCTATTTAGTTAAGCTGCGCCCGCAGCATCCTATTTCATATTACATGACGTGTCTTCTTCTTTCGGTATGCGACGCGTCTTTTCCTTTTATAACCTATGTGACGTGTCTTTCCTTTTATACTTCTCACGACGCGTCTCTTCCTTTTATATCTTATGCGACGTGATGCGTCTTTCCTTTTTACATCATACGCGATGCGATGCATTATTTCCTTTTAGACTTTAGAGCGGAGATTCCATCTCTAGCCGGCCCTAAAGGGGCTTAGTATAAATAGCTAGAATCACCACCCATGTAACCTTAACTTTGATCTATGCAATCTTATGTGGATTTCGAAGTCTTTGCTGTCAGCGCCTGTGCCAGCGTCGTGGAACCGGTGTTTCATATCGTCTAAAATCTTGACCTCGATCTTCTGTCAATCAGAAGCTCGGTTAAGTAACTGTCAACCTTCTATAGGGAGGTGTGACCCCTTTCGTCATTGATCAGATGATTGACCTGCTAGTCATTGCCCAACGCTAGCCATGCCAGCCACCTATTGCCCAGAGGCTGCACCCAGATACAGGCCTTGCCCACGACCTGTCCATAGCCGACTACTCCTTGTGTGCCTGGAGGGAGCCCACTCATTGTCTTGCAAACAGCATACCTGCTGAGGTCGCCACAACTGTTGCACACCGCTTGCTGATCAGGTGATCCACTTGCAGACCAAGAAGGTCACCATTGTCTTCAGAGGAAGACCTGTCCGTAGCGCTGTTGACTTCAGTCTTCCGCATACACGTTATTTGTTACACCAGTCGTAACATCTCCTTTCTATGCCTAGGAGGAGCCCGCTCTTATCTGTACTGAGGCAACTGCCCAGGGGTACTGTTACAAGTATAATGGACACCCCTATTTTTCTTTCTCCCCTCAGCTCACCTGAACTCTCAGTTGTCAATACTATCTCCCAGGACATCTGGGATGATATTCTCCCTGACCTCGATATTCCACAAGCCTTGTGTTACAAGCATAATGGACACCCCTATTTTTCTTTCTCTCCTTGGCTCTCCTAACCTCTCTGTCACGGCCTCACTTTCCGAGGACCTCTGGGATGACCTTCTCCCTGACCTCAAAATCCCACAAGCCTTATGGGACAAGGTATTCCACTCTACACTCTTCCAGGACTAGTTGGCCTTCTCTCCTGTATCCCTTGCCTGGTCTCTTTTCATCTCGGCCCTTATCATTTCAGACCTTTAACCTCCTAAGTCAAATTCTCTCATATTTGACTCATGATCCTTTAACCATTTTCGGACCTTGCTACCTTTTTCATTTTGTATGCTTTCATTTCACTTCCTTTTCATCTCATATGTTTTCACTCTGGTACCTTTATAACTGTGCCCACAGTTCATCTCATTTCAGTATCAATGCGACTGTGCCCACAGTCTATTTGATCTTGTACCTTTCATTACGGTACTTTTCTATTTCGGTCAGTGACTCTATTTCTAGACTGGCCCTAAAGGGGCTTAGTATAAATAGCTCAATCACCACCCATGTAACCTTAACTTTGATCTATGCAATCTTATGTGGAATTCGAAGCTCATCGCAGGTAAATCTTAACTTCGATCTTCTGTCAATCAGAAGCTTGGTTGAGTAACTGAGAACCTTCAGAGGAAGGTATCTCCACTTGCCTAACAGATCAGAGGATCCCCTGTCTGGGCTATCATCCATTGCCTGAGGTCGTAGCTCTCACCCACAAGCTACCATATTGTGATAGAGGTCTTGACCACAACCTTACCATAGCCGACTCCTTCATTAGTGCCTGGAGGGAGCCTGCTTATATTTGTACTGCGGCTTCACCGAGGGGTACCACAACCATTGCACCTACACCCACCACTTGACCAGAGGGTCATCGTGATCAGAGGATCACCGAATGGTAGTGAAGACTTCAGTCTTCCACATATGCATTATTTGTTACACCAGTCGTAACACCTTGTGGGACGAGGTATTCCACATGGAACTCTTCCAGGACTAATGGACTCCATCCTTCATATTCCTTACATGGCCTCAGTTCTTCTCGGACCTATTATCTCCTAAGTCAAATTCTCTCATATTTGACTTGTGTTCCTTTATCCATTTTCACTCATCACTACCTTTTCATCTCAATATCTTTCTATTTCACACCTTTTCATTTTGATACTATTACAACTGCATCCACAGTTCATTTTGGTATCAATATGACTGCACCTGCAGTCTGTTTGATCTTGCACTTTTTCATTATAGTACTTTTCTATTTCTAGCAGCAACTCTATTTCTAGACCAGCCCTAAAGGGGCTTAGTATAAATAGTTCAATCACCACTCATGTAACTTTAACTTTGATCTATGCAATTTTACATAGAATTTGAAGCCTTTGCTGAAATGCTTAACTTCGATCTTCTGTCAATCAGGAGTTCAGTTAAGGAACTGAGAACCTTCAAAGGAAGGTGTCTCCATTTACATCCAGATCAGAGAATCCACTGTACCGAGCTATTGTCCACAGCCCAGGGTCATGACTCCAGTCCACGAGTCACCACACATTGATAGAGGTCTTGCCCATGACCTCTCTATAGCTGACTCTTCATTAGTGCCTGGAGGAGCCCACTCTACTTTGTACTGAGGCTCTCGCCTAGGGGTGCCACAATTGTCGCACTACACACGTTGACCAGAGGGTCATTCTGATCAGAGGATTGCCAACGGTAGCAAAGACTTCAGTCTTCTGCATACACATTATTTGTTACACTGGTCGTAACAGGTACCACAACCGTTGCATAGCAAGTGCCAAGGAACTTAGTTCTTCACATACACATCACTTGTTACACTGGTTGTAACAGGCTATTTGCTTGATACAATGGGAGTTTCTCAATGTGCTTCATGTCAACCAAAATTTTCATTGCTTCATTGAGGTTGTTGGCAGTGTTATGAATCTTTTGCACCATTTCTTTGTAGTCTGACTCATTGTCAACATTCATTGCCTCACTCACAGTGCACTGGCTAAAAAAAAGTGTGAGCCAGGCAACCTGCCAGTGCAGCACAACAATAGGGGCAATACCTCTTGGTTTTTGGCATAGTAAATTTGAATGAGAACCATTGCTTACTAGAGATCCTATACTACATGAAACAACCTCAAATGCCTTAGGCTCTAGGTTGCATCAAAACACTTAGACTAGAGAAAGAGCTGACTATCAAGTGGTTCACTTGAGAGAAGACAATTCCCAAGAGAACTAGACTGGAGATTTCCCATCGTAGTCTCTGGGTTTATATAGCACTCTACTATGTACACATGTGTACTACGGATCTACCAATGTAGAGACAGAGATTAAATACATGAGGTGTAACATGTGTCTAGCATGAGGAACAGAAATGAAAGGAATGAGGACACAGCATGCTGTGGCAGAATGGAAGAGAAGCCTAACATGTACTTGACATGTGGCACAGAAATGAAAAGAAGAATAGAAGGAGCGAATATGACTGTGGGAAGTCATTAGTATATATATGGATATATTAAGGTACAAAAGAGTTCTTGACATCAAGTCTAGACTCTAAGAGAAGTAAATGTCCTTGAGCACAAGTAAACCAGCTGGGAGTGAACTAGCTCCAGACTAGGGATCACATGATCTAGTCATGTGACTTCAGGAAGATAAGATTAGATAAAATGAAATGAAATGAAATGACTAAGTCCCTTCAGTGACCTGTGAAGGTTTGGAACCGTAACACTACATCTGACC
This sequence comes from Neoboletus subvelutipes, assembly GCA_003316035.1. Lineage (NCBI taxonomy): Eukaryota > Fungi > Basidiomycota > Agaricomycetes > Boletales > Boletaceae > Neoboletus > Neoboletus subvelutipes. The sequence continues at coordinate 2,221 of QFEF01011581.1, read as the reverse complement.
ATGCTTCTTAAGAAGGCTTTCTAAGAACTCAAGATAGTTGTCCTTGTTGAGCAGGAAAAACAACTCCTTGGTTTTGAGGGACTTCTCTTGCCGCTTGGTAGTAGTCTTGCTCTTGAATGACTGCTTAATTGCAGAGTAGACAGTGAGGGCAACAGTGAAGGCATACTGCCTCTTGGCTGGTTGGTCAGACATGCCAGCAAAGTGAGCAGTAGGCAGATTGAACTGGCATGTAACTACAGCAAACTATGCTTACTCAGCTGTGCACACCACTCACTCAGCTGCACCCAGGGTCCTTTCTGGCTGTTTCTGAGGTGCAACTTTTCAGAATTCATTTTCCACAGAGATGTGCAAACTGCTGTAATGCAGGAATGTGCTGTGACATTGATGCATATGATATCAGAGTTCTTGGCAGCATTTTCTTTACAAGCACAAGTCATCTGGCAGGTGCTAAGTAGAAGCTTGCTCAGCATAGGCACATGGTTAGCCATTGCTGTTCCAATGGTTGAGCTGACATCCCACAACACCAGGAACTCAGGTGTGATTGAGTCAATCTTCAGTTGTATGTCATCCTTCATGCTGTCCATCTCAGTGTACAATTTCTTTGAGACATACTTGATCAAGCATGGTTCCATCCAGACTGGAAGAGACAAAAAACCCCAAGAATCATGAAAACTATTATTGAGGAGTTGGTGAAGCTTTCCAGATTTGTAAATCTTACCCCAATGTATGGAAAAATCTTGCTGGGTTGGGTCAAGGACTACAATTAGTGCCATTATGAGTGAAAGTCAACTCAGGTGGAGGATCTGCATGGCTCATTTGATTTGTTTGTTCACAGAGACTCATTCCTTCCATGAAAGGTACAGAGATCTACCACAATCTAGGCATGTTTGAAGTGGATTGGTATCATATTTGACATTGGGATCCATGCACATGTTGCAAGAAGGTTGATCAATCAATCAAGTCTCGAGTCGAAGTTATCCAACACTTATCTGACTTGACTACCACTAAGTCCAAATCGAGGTTTAATCATCACGTGTCCCGCAAAAAGTGTCCTCACGCGATTGATTAATTAATTGAATCAATATTTTGATGAGAGAGAGGTATTCGGATGTTGACATGTTGAATTGCTCGCCGGAATAGCACAATGCTCAGCTTCAAATATCCGTCCACCGTGTGAACATGATTCTTTCTTCTGCTAGCCTCAGGAACAGGAGATGCATCATTCCCGGCGAGCCGGAATGATCCATCCCCGGACCCTACCACCATAACTTGAGTGCCCAACGTCTTATAAACGACAAATTATTTGTTGTCCTTTGTCTGAGTACCATTTGCTTTTGATCTGTAGAACGACGGGAATGTGGTGTTCTGAAAGGTTTTGCAATGGACTAAATAGTATTTATCTTTGTTTGTGCCTAAGCGGCAACTTAGCTTAGGCTCCAGTTTCACGTGAAACCATCCAGGCATATGAATGCACGTCACGAATAAAACGGGACCGTCTCCGTGCTTTGTGCTGCAACCTGTACTATCCACTTGACCAGATGACAGCAACCACGCTCAAAGAATTCACTCTTGAAGAAGTCGCGCAGGTAAATACTTCCCCATGCTTCCCTCCCACCGCGTCTGACGCCCGCAGCACAACACACCAGATGATCTCGTACGGCTATCAGCTCCAAACGCTTTTGTCTGGCTCACATTTCTGTTAGTGGGTTGTGATCGACGCCAAGGTCTATAATCTCTCCCGTTTCAAAGACCTCCATCCTGGAGGTGTCGCAGTCTTACTTGACGAGGAAGTCGGTCCGTATCACCCGAGTACAACTCCTACTGTTTCATTCTCAAGCCTGTTCTTCAGCTGGTCAGGATGCTACAGAGGCATTTTATGGGCTTCATCGTCATGAAGTTTTGGAACGCCCCCAGTACAAACGCCTTCAAATCGGTACAATCCAAGGCCAGAAGAGCGTCATTTATGACCGTGTAGTTGGAGAAATCAGCCAAGTTCCCTATGCCGAGCCCACCTGGTTGACTCCCGGTTATTTCAGCCCATACTATTCTGACGTAAGAAGTACCTCCAACTCGGTTCCCCAGAAAGTGACAAACACTCATAGAATCACCGCGAGCTCCAAAAGGCAGTCAGACGATTCGTTGATGAAGTGATGTACGATGACGCTCAGGTAGCCGATGATCTAGCTTTTCGCATCCCTTACCGATTCTTGATATTTAGTCG
>QFEF01011576.1:385-10899 GCA_003316035.1 Neoboletus subvelutipes | reverse complement strand
CACTCTGGGAGGTGCTGGGTAGGATGGTAAGGAGAGAAGCTCCAATCGCAACCGGAGAGTATACCCGAATGGTGGCGGAGGCTACAACGATCAGGACAACAACGTGGAGACGATATGGATTGGTACGCACTGACAATGCCCCAGCTACCTGCCCCCCCTCCGCGGAGAGCCCAAAACAAGTCTGAATTCTGCGCCTCGTTCGCCACTCTGATTTGCCCATCTGCAGTAACAACCTGCCATTCACATAATTCAATCCAATGGAAAATCCAGAGCAAGCGAAACTACCTCAAACTCGAGAGCACTGTCCACCTGTTTTCAGAGAAATCAGCTTGACCAGATCCACGGGTTTCAAGTGGTATCTTACAGCGAGCCCATGTGCAGGCGTTAACCTGTACCGGAGCCAAGACTGTCAGGGAAATGTGTCTCGCGCAAAAAGATGTTTTTCTTACACGCCATGTCCACCTCCTTGGAGGAAACCCCCAGCTGTGTTCGCGAGTGAATGACAAGTCTGAGAAACCTAGGGGTTTACTCACCAGCCCCAATAGTCAAACAAGCACCTATGACCGGAGAAAAGTTTTGGGCCGTAGCATAATTGTAAACTATACCACACGCAGTCCTGACACTGCAATATGAAAGAATTGGGGTGCTTACTATTGTAGATCTGCGCGCCAGCGCCCATAGTCAAAGCAGGAACAGGGGCAGCAACCGACCCGCGGGGAACGAACTCTGGCACATAGCTGAGATTATCTATCAAGTGAGTGTTTACCTGAAGAGTGGATGGAGCAGCAGAACGGCCTTGATAGTCATGACCTAGACCTCTTCAGTGAACAAAGTCCATGTCAAGCTGAAAAAAAGTCAATAAACCTGTATTCCTCACGGTAAGTTTGACGTTATGAGCGGTTGCCCACTTGATGACGACACTCGCGTCTTGTGCATCCAGGATCGAGACGGTGTAAGGTGGTGTCGATCCTTGATAGCAGGTTGCGCCGCTGATTGGTTGAGGGTTGCTATAGTTCAGAGCACAACCTTGGTCGTAAGCACATGACTCCCAGTTCGGCCACAGAAGCGCCGCGGGAGCTGCTTCGCGCTGGAGTGATTGCGGTCAGTATTAAAGCGGTGTGCACAGTACGTGATATATGTTAAAACATACCTGGGTGTCGTTTCTGTATCCCAAAAGGACCGACTGACATTCCTCCGGGTTATACAGGGGGTCAGAAGCATAACAAACAGCCGCCCACGGCCTGAGGGCTTGAAGACGTCCACCGACTGAGTTATTCAACGAAGTCCACTCAGAATCACCGGGCCAAGTGTTGCTGGAGAGTGAAGCAGAGGTTGGGACGGCATACGCCGGCGATTGCAATATCCGCGCCATGACTACGCCTGGAGCGGCGACTAAAAGAGTCTTGCGCATGAATCGTGGTATCACTGTTTGCCTCGATGCAGAGCGCGGGAGACACGCGATTCATCGTACTCCATGTATCTATAAACCATTCTCTGGCATGAAACACGGTGGCTTTCAAACACCGGGGATGAGAGGAGGCGCCTGGGATCAATAAGATCGTATCGTCATCAAGTGCATGACGCACGTTCCGTGGCTATCGTAGCGAGACTGATTTCGGATGGGTTTTCGTAGCGAGTTCGAGTCGTTGAAACAGTAACTTACCTTCCAATGATTGTCCTAAGTGCACAAAAGGCACCTTATGTAAATCCACCGAAACCCCGCGACAGGTTCAACATCACTGCCTGAAGTCGCGCCCACCTTCTGCACCTGCCGGTTTAACAGGACCTCGCTTTACCATAGGATGGACCACCAGCTTCAAGTTGGATGATCTGGGTTCTATAGGAATAAACCAGGATGTCAAACTTATTTGTCATCGATCATCCCGTACCAGACAGCTGAGGTAGCACAAATTCAGTTTCAACTTGTCAACGAAAAGTGGTATCGTTTCCATTGACTGGGAGACAGATTAATATTTCCCACTGATCTGAAAGCATATCTGAAACAGGCGGTCACTACGACGTTGTCTAGAAAAGGAAGGTCCTTCGACGGAAGTATTCTACCAACAATAAAGTTTCGGTTTGTTCAGTAGTCAGAGTAAACAAGAATGAATAGTACTAACCGTTGACAACTTTAATATCAATATTGCTCTAGCATGGCCGTTCCAAGGTGGAGATAATCGCGAGGAGCTGACAACAAAGAGAAATATCACCCTGCTTCACTTTCTCCGCGGTCTGAGCCACTCAGGCAGGTTCCATCCGACTCCGAACACCAACCTACATACCTGCGCGCTACAGCCGCTTCCACCCACGATGTGCACGCCACGCTCATCGCAACCCAGATATCAAAAGGTCTATCCTGATCTTGATCTTTTCAAGACTTAAACTCTTGCTTGGTCGCTCTAGATTGTACTGCACGTTCTTTCGGTATTTGGTTGCTAAATCAGTCGCGACCTTGACAGAGGCGTTGGCTCGTAATATCTCCTGATCATCACAGACAAAGGAGAGCACGGTGTTGTGTAAGGACAGGATCGGATCACAGCCCGCGCGTGGCTTGGTGCGGAGAGGACGTACTTCGACACAGTGGCTCAGTTCCAGGATTATTCCGTACACGCAGACTGAACGGGCGTCAGACAATGCAGGGAAAAAAAAAACTGGGAGACAACATACAGCGTTTTTTAGAATTCTCTCAAGCAGTACTGCCTGACGCTCAGCATGTGGGTTCTCCATCTTGACCGCGTGATATGGCAACGAACAACGAGGTACAAGATCAATCGAAATCAGTCAGGGGAGTCAAGTTTGAATTCGTGTGGCAACAAGTATTAAAATATTATATTATACTGCACCCGGTCGCAGCAGTTCCTCCCAAACCCTTGCTAGAAGCATCAATATCTAATCGGAACATACTATAACACATTCTTGACTTCTACACAAGGCGTTAACAGCAGGACCGAGTTATCTCACAATACACAATCATGAATCCCGGCGTCCGGTTTCATAATTACTGATGGGCCGGATAAATCTAACGGCGCTAGCTGATGCCCACTCTCCAAGGAAGGTACTCTCGAAGAGTGAGGTACCACATCAACTTTCTGAAGCGAGTTTTGGGATGGGCTGTGCCCGTTTCTTTTTTGGAAGGACCCTGGACCCTTGATTCCCTTTTTCACTGACCCGTCCTCCAATCATAGCCCTCGAATGGCCTACGAAATGTCATTAAGCGGTACGACTGGTTAGTTCATTACAGACGCCCAGGTGACTGGAAGGCAGTCGGATGATTTGAACGGGACGGTGAATACATCCACATGCTGTGCGGCGCACAGCATATAGGTTTCCTCGATTGATCCAACATTATTATACATAATACAATTCCAAGTGGACTAATCACGTGCACTCGCAACTTTCTGATCAATGTCTTCGACCGACCAAGAACCTCAGGCCATCCAGCCCGTGCAGGCCCTCTATTGCGAGAGTATGGCATCTCCATTCTCCAACATTTTCCGCTTGAAAATACTTTTCTCGACATAGTTTGCACATTTCCTCCAGAGTACTGTGAATTTGGGTCGAGTTTGACCAAGTGCAAGGAATGATTACATCCGGCTCACCCTCAGCTATTTGAGAAGTACTACTCGGAGGGTGAGTGATCGCGTATACTTCATCACACCATCAAGCCCTTGACGATCATACTGATCAGGCGCCCTCCAGTCGAAGCTTGGCACGCTCAGCTTGGAGGCTCAGGCCAAGCTCGAGAAGGATATCGCAAAGAAAGAAGCAAAGGCAGAGGCTAAGGCGGATGCTGCCCTTAAGAAGAAGATGGTTGGCTTTTAAGTCCACCATTCTGAACTGAGCTGTTGATCCATACATCGATAGGCTTCGCAAGTCACGATCAAACGCATTGAGCGAAACAAGCGCAAGTTTGTCACGGCTATCCATGGCCTTGAAGCGTTTGGTGGGTTGCCTGCGCGTGCCTTTACAAGTGACAGCTCTGCTGATAAGCACGGCGTCCGCGTGTATGACAGACATTGAGTTGAAGAAGGCAGCCAAGTTCCTGGCCCAGAAATTTGCAACAGGAACGTCTGTTACGAAGAATGCACAAGGGTAAGATGAGATTGTCATGCAAGGAGACGTGTCTGGCGAGGTTCTGGAGCTGATCGAGAATAACACAGGTGTCTTCAAAGGGATCCCTGCAGCAAACGTGAAATTAGTGGAAGATAAGAAGAAGAATGCGGTTGAGTAGCTGTACAACTAGCATTGCATCGTGTACATCATCTACTACAACTATTAGCAATGCATGTACATAGTGCTATATATGATGTCACTCCAACCCATTGGAATATATTTAGCTGAGTCGACTCCTATTTTTACTAGTTTCCACTCTACTCGACTCCCTGACACCCAAAGACATTGATACGCCATGTTGCCAGCCACAGTAATACTATGTCGACTTTCCGCAGCCCCAACTGGCCCGAGCTACAGGCTTCTTCCCCGCACCATCCACGGAGGCCGCATAACTCGACAACAACGCGACCCGCCAAACCCTGTCTCCCACGGCGCAGAGAACTACTTCGTGGACAGCGACGACACACCTCCACCAAACAACCCTATATACAAGGTGGATGCGACCTCAGATGCTGCACAGAGTGCATACGAGCCACCTTCTGGGCCGTGGAACCGGGCGGGTGCGGGGTCGGAGGAGTACCGGACTATCAGCAAGGACGAGCCATATGATGTACCGAATGGTCCAGACACGAAGCTGAGGTATGGCGGAAAGAAGAGGTACACGGAGGACAAGGGTCCGGAGACAAGCAAAGCTGGGGAAGGTCCGGAAGGTGCCGAGCGTTGGGGCCGGAAACCTGAAGGACAAGCTTGACCGAAAAGTGCGCGTAGGGATTACCTTTCCGCAGATCCCGAATCTCACAGTACGGATAGTTCGATCTTGAGTGGTGGTTTTGTTAAGGCGCCAGTGCATAGGAGAGAGGCTCAATCCCTGGATGACTCTGTAGGACCAATATTATGTTTCAAATCATTGTGCCCGTTTGTCATTTTGGAAGAGAAGAGGTTGATGTGGGTACTGCCAGTACCAGTGGACCAGTGAATTATAGCCCGTTCCCAGATGCCGTCGCCAGTAGCCACAGAAAGTAGAGGCACCGCCGGTCTGCTTCGGCCAGCGCCACTAGGATAACACCCTGAAGGTTACAGCGGTTTGCAAATCTCTGTGGAAAATGAATTCTGAAAAGTCACATCTTGGAGACAGCCGGAAAGGACCCCGGGCGCAGCTGAGTGAGTGGCATGCACAGCTGAATAAGCATGTTGGTTGGTTTTGCACCATGCTGCCACCATCCATGCCAGGGCCCTACTGTGTCATGCCTCCCAATGTCAAAGCCCGAATCCTACTCTTGTACAATGACAACCATAGTGTCAACAATATCTGCCACATATTAGGCATCAAGAAATCCCTAGTTTACAGGACACTATCTTAGTATTTGAAATATGGCACCATCACCAACCTGAGCAAATACTCTTGCATGACTGGGTGTTACAAGTATAATGGATACCCCCACTTTTCTTTCTCCCATAGTGTCCCCAAATCTCTACACCATTGACCACCCTGCTTGGGATATCTGGGCAGACATCCTCCCAGATATTAAAGTCCCTCAATCTCTATGGGATGAGGTATTTGACTCCTCACTATTCCAGGAGTGTTAAATTACAGAATTCTGAAGGTCTGGAGTTTAGCAGAGCAAGTCTGGTGCTCTATAAGTACTGGAGCTCAGCTGTTTGCCAAAGGGGTGAGAATAACTATATTTACCTATAAGTACTGGAGCTATGGTACTTACATTAGTCTTGGAATAACTGGTATGTAGTAAATAACTTACCTCAGCTGCTTGCCAAAGGGGCAAGAACAACTGAGGTGTTGGGAAGAAGAAATGAAACTATATATACTGTATGGTTAAGGCACACTCATACCTCAATATTGTTGAAATTAGCAATCCGGTGTACATCTGGGAGAATGGAGCACGCTATGGCAATGCTTGCTACACATGTCTTCATTCTAGTATGTACCTTTTCACTAACCCGGATCTCATCCACCATTATTGTGACATACAATACATTTCATTCTTTGTCTACATAGCCCCCTAGTCTTAGTATAAGTAGCTTACATTTTGTATCGCTACCTCTGAAATGACCCAACAACAACTATCAAAGTCTTGGGGACACCGAGCTAAGATTCAACTGTAGAATAACAGGAGGTGAGTGAGGAGTGACAAGGTCCAAGACTCAAGGAAAACTGAAGGGTTTGAAGTACTGAGACTTCCTGAGTGGATCTCTTGTTGAAGGGGAAAACTCCAAGAGAACTAGACTGGGGTTACCAGTGCTAGGACTTGAGGTTTATATAGCAAAACTATGTATGTACATGTTGTGGTCAGATCTACTGATCGTACATATGGATATTAAATACATGAAGGAAACATGTGTCTAATATGCTATAGAGTCATGTAAAGCACTGCCTTATAATGGAAGAGAAGTCTAACATGTGCCAGACATGAGGAATAGAAGCGTAGCTTCTGAAATGGAAAGGAAGTGTTAACATGTGTCAAACATGAGTAACAGAGATGAATAACATGCGTCAAGCATGTGTGTGACAAATAAGAATATGTGCACAGCATGGACATTAAAGTTGTGAGGAAGTCATGAGAAGATCTAGAACTAAATTGTAGATTCCTGATGTCATAATAGATGACTAGCATCTGTGAGTCATGTGACACTAGGTCATGTGATTAGTGGCACTCATGGCCTAACCAGCTGAAGGGAACTATCTTCAGTATAGAGATTAGATGCAATCTAATCATATCTGATAAGATAAGATAAGATAACTTGATCAAAGTTATCATGTGCACAGATTGAGCCGTAACAACTTCAGTCCGTTTGCCTACAGCACAACATGTACTGAGGTAAGACCTTTATATCTTGCTTTCCTAGTACTATACTAAACCTCTTTAGTATTCCGTCATAGGTATATATATACAGTCCATTTGCCTGCAGCACAACACGTACTGAGTATTCCGTCATAGCCCTGTGCGCTCGTATAGCAACCTAGGATTTTTATCAGGTTATGAGCCCTGATTCCTCAAATATGATGACACAATTTACCCTCAATTTGCTGCCCTCAAACATGCTGAAACTTGAAGTAAATGGATCAAATTGAGCGATCTTTGCCTTCCATTTTCAGATGGCTGTTGATGCAAAGGAGCTATGGGAGCATCTAAATGGGACAACTGTTAAGCCCACATTGTCGTCCATGCCAATGGACAAAGAGAAAGCTGCACTAAAGCAGTGGGAGAAGAATGAGAAAACAGCCAAGAACCTACTCACCCAGCACATACCCGACTTGACTGCCCTACGCATCCGTTCATTGACAACCGCAGCTGAAATGTGGAAGGAGGTCAGCAAGGAATATACAGAGAAGGGTGCCTACGCCCAGACCGATCTATGTACCAAATTCCTCAAATCCCAGCTATCAAAAGGTGGCGATGTGCACCAATTCCTGGACAGTTTGTGGATGAAGAAGGAGGAATTAGCAGCTGTGGGGGTCACAATTGACAATAAAGATTACTGCTCCACCATTATTAAATCCCTCCCAAATTCCCTTGCCAACTTTGCATTGATCCATCTTGGGGCCATGCAGCTGTATAGCAGCACAAAGTCAATGTCACCTGATATACTCATCTCCATTGTTGCTGAAGAAGCAGATCGTTAGAAGGCTTGCTATGCCAAACACAACAATAAAGATGGAAAAGAAAAAGATGTAGCTTTAGCAGCCACCTCTGGCTCAATGCAATGAGGACGTGGATGAGGTCATGCCTTCCAAAGTCAAGGTAGTCATGCAGGCCAGAAGCCGCGCACATGCTGGATCTGTGGATCAGACCAGCATCTATCTCCGCACCACAATCAAAAAGACAAAGAAAAAGGGCCCTCACCTGCCTCAAAAGATGCAGCCAATGCTGCCCTTGATTCTGACTCTGAAGACGGCGTGTTTGGTGTCATCGAATCTGACAGTGACGATGAAGATGACCTACCTGGTCTACTGTCTGTGGAATCGTCAGATGACGATGACAGTTATTAGATTTATAAGGTAATGGACCAACCAGGATTTGAACCTGGATCATGCCACTAGTACTGGGTTGCACTACCATTGTGCTACCGGTCCTTGACTAGGAATGTTGGAAACATAATGTCCTTCAGTTCTCCAGGAACTTCAACAACAGTGAGAGCGGTGGCGATCTCGACACGGACAACTGGTTCTCAGTGACTGAAGAAGATGACCTATCTATGGATGAGGTCATAGATGAAGAAACCGGATCCAAGGAGACTCACCAAGTGGATGATGAGGTATGTGCCAACATCACCAATGCATCACACAACTCTTGCTGAACAGAGCTGTATGACTCTGGGTACCACACAGCACATTTCACTGTACTGAAATCAATTCGAAAATTTAAAGAACATACCTCCGAAACCATTCACCACTGCAAACCAGCAGCCTTTTCACACAACTGGAGTCGGCAACATCGTCATTGAGGTACCAAATGGGTATGACACATCAAAGTTGCACTTGACTGAAGTCTTGTTTTTGCCCGAAGTCGGATACACATTGGTGTCCATTGGTTGTCTTGACGAACTTGGCTTCTTGATGACCTTCACGAATGGGTACTGCACAATCAAAGGGTCAGATGGAGAGACCATCGGATGGATCCCATGTACCTCAAAAGGACTGTACTGTGTTGTGCACGAAGGCGAGTCTGCTCATGCTGCCACAGAAACGGTAACCATAATGGAACTACACCGCCATTTTGGCCATATTGCACCATCCGTTGCACGGCACCTAGCAGAAACAGGTCTTGTTAGTGGCCTCAAGTTTGATGAAACAAAAGAGGATGGTACCTTTTGCGAATCGTGTGTCTATGCAAAGGTGACCCGAAAGCCAATTGCAAAGGAACGGCAGGGGGAGTGAGCCCAAGCCACTGGTGACCTCGTGTGGTCAGATGTTTGGGGACCAGCACTGATTGCTACGCTCCATGGCAAGCGATACTATGTCAGTTTTACAGATGACCACAGTCAACTCACCTACCTGTACACACTTCGCCAAAAAAGCGAAACGTTCGTGGCTTATCGTGGCTTCGAAGCTTGGCTCAACCGTCAATTAGCAGCCAAAGTCAAATGTTACATTTGTTACAAGTGTCCTAGGGGGTACCATTTTTCTCTCTCCCATGAGTTCACCAGACTTGTCAGTATCTGCCCCAATACCCAAGTCCTTATGGGAAGACATCCTATCAGACCTGGACATCCCATGGGAGGTATGGGAGGAATACTTCCACTCTGTGCTCTTCGAGGATTAGGCTTAACTCGGACCCATTCCATTTCTAACTGCGGACCTTTTAAACTTCTAAGTCATATTCTCTCGCATATGACTTGTGTTCCTTACCACCATGACTCACTCTGGCCACAGTTCATTTCATCTATTTCATTTCTCCAGATTAGTTGAGCTGCACCCGCAGTATCGCATTTCATATTTAACACGACGCATCTTTCCTTTTATATCTTACGCGATGTGACGCGTCTTCTTTTAACCTTCTATATCATATGCAACGTGACGCGTCATTTCCTTTTATACTTTAGAGTGGAGATTCTATCTTTAGCCAGCCCTAAAGGGGCTTAGTATAAATAGCTAGAATCGCCACCCATGTAATCTTAACTTTGATCTATGCAATCTTACGTAGAATTCGAAGCCTTCGCTGTCAGGCCTGTGCCAGCGTTGTTAATTGTTGAAACCAGTGTTTCATCTCATTGTCAATCTTGATCTCAAACGTCTGTCAATCAGAGTTTGATCAAGGCACTGAGAACCTTCTATAGGGAGGTGTCTCCACTTTGTCCCTGATCAGAGGATCAGCTCGCGAGCCATTGTCCAATGCTCGCTATTGCTGCCGCCTATTGTCCAGAGGCTGCACCCAGATACAGGCCTTGTCCATGACCTGTCCATAGCCAACTACTCCTTGTGTGCCTGGAGGGAGCCCGCTCTTGCCTTGCGAACAGCATACCTGCTGAGGTCACCACAACCATTGCACACCGCTCACCAATCAGGTGATCTGCTTGCAGACCAAGAAGGTTGCCATTGTCTTCAGAGAAAGACCTGTCCGTAGTGAAGACCTCAGTCTTCTGTGTACGCATTATTTGTTACACTGGTCATAACAAAAGATCAAAGTTTTTCTTTACCTGCGGAGCTGCCACGCCCCAGGACCCACTCTTGATAACAGTTGACTGCCAGAGGGTAGTCAAGAAGCCACCACAACAAGACGTATAAATTTACAGAGCCTACTCGGAGAACCATCCAACGAGGAGAACCAGAGAAATCCCCCAGGATCCTTTGCCGCTGTACCACCTACCTCTTCCACTTCCAGAAGAATCGGAGGAACATCTTGGAGTACTCCATCTCCACTCCCTTCCATCATTTGAACCACTTC
>QFEF01011570.1:0-16201 GCA_003316035.1 Neoboletus subvelutipes | reverse complement strand
CACTACGGATCTACCGATGTAGAGACAGTGATTAAATACATGAGGGAAACATGCATCAAGCATGAGGATAAAGCATGTATCAAACATGCTGAAGGAGTGTGTAAGAAGCACTGCTTCTAAAATGGAGGAGAAGTTAAACATGTGCCAGACATGAGGAATGGAAATGAATAACATGTACTAGACATGTGTGTGACTAAATAATAATAAGTGCACAGCACGGAGATGAAGAGGGAACAACATGAGGACGGGGGTGTGTCTAACACGAGTACAACATGTGTTGTGGATGTCTTGCATCATGGCGTATAAGATTGATGATCGAGATGTCATCACATCTAGAGTTTAGAGTCAGGTAATACTAGTCACGAGACTAAGGGATGTATCATGTGATGTTAAATCACATGATGAGGAAGTCATGTGACGCTAGGTCACGTGATGAGTGGCGCTGAGGGCCAAACCAGCTGAAGGGAACTATCTTCAGTATAGAGATTAGAATCGATCTAATCATATCTGATAGGATAAGATAAGATAACTTGATCAAAGTTATCGTGTGCACGGATCGAGCCGTAACAAAGTGTGCCTTAACCATACAGTATATATAGTCTCATTTCCTCTTCCCAACACCTCAGTTGTTCTCGCCCCTTTGGCAACAGCTGAGGTAAGTTACTTGCTACATACTAGTTATTCCGAGACTGATGTAAGTACCATAGCTCCAGTACTTATAGGTAAATACAAGCAGTTGTTCTCGCCCCTTTGGCAACAGCTGAGCTCCAGTACTTATAGCACCAGACTTGCTCCGCTAAACTCTGGACCTTTGGAGTTCCGGATTTTAACAAAACAACTGAGGTAGTTGAAATGAAGTGGAGAGTTTAAATGGTATGTAGGTAAGGCACACTCATATCTTAATATGTAGCAGGGTAAAGAATGCTGGAGAAGAGTGACAGTAGGTATGTAAAGGTATTTGCCAAATGGCAAACAAGTGTGGTAAAAGAGACCATATTCTGGAGTTGGTAGTCTGCACTCCAGAGTGGAAAGAATACCTACTGAGCCTTTCTGGGCCTCCAGACCTCTGAAATCCCTTTCAGAGATGGTGGTATTTTGTCACTTCCACTTGAGTGTAGGTGCAATCCCATACCTCAAAGGAACTTCTGACAAAATATGAAACAACCTCAAATGCCTGTGGCTCTAGGTTGCACCAAAACACTTAGACTAGGAAGAAGAAAGAGGAACTATTGAGTGGTTCTTTGAGAGAAGGAATTCCCAAGAGAACTAGACTGGGGATTACCCATTGTAGTCTCTGGGTTTATATAACAAACTACTACTTGTACATGTGTACAATAGATCTACTGATGTAGTAACAGAGATTAAATACATGAGGTGAACATGCATCTAGCATGAGGTGCAGAGATTAAAGGAATGAGGACACAGCATGCTGTGGCAGAATGAAAGAGAAGTAAACAGAGATGAAAAGAAGGAGTGGAGATGACTATGAGAGTCATATAACCTTATAAGGATAAATTAAGGTATGAAAGAGTTCTTGACATCAAGTCTAGACTCTGAATTAGAAGAGTGTCTCTGAGCGCAAGTGAACCAGCTGAAGTGAACTAGCTTCAGACTAGTGGTCATGTGATCTAGTCATGTGATGTGATAAGATAAGATTGAAAAGAAAAGAAAAGACTAAGTCCCTGTAGAGGTCACTTGTGGACTTGGGACTGTAACAAAATACCACCAACTCCGAAAGGGATTCTGGACTTCTGGACATCTCAAAAGGTCCAGTAGATGTTCTGTCCAACTCTGGAGTGCAGACTATGAACTCCAGAATACTGTTTTTTCTTACCATATTACATTGCTGCTTGGCAAACACCCTTACACACATACTGTCACACTTTCATAGATTCCCTTTACCCTGAACATATTAAAGTACAAGTGTGTCTTAACCACATACTATTTAGACTCTTCATTTCATCTTGAGTACCTCAGTTGTTTTCACCCCTCTTAGGCAGCAGCTGAGCTCCAGACTAACCTGGACTTGCTAGCTCTGCTTTAATCTGGATCTTCGGACCTCCGGATTCTAACAGGTTATGAGCCCTGCTTATGCCAAATAAACAAACAACTCACTTTACTCATGCACCCCTCAGCACCCATGTATCCTTCAATGCACCCTCCATTTCAGCTCCAATGCCACCATCAGACGAGAAATATTTCTTCTGTCAACTTCACCCTATCTTGCCATCAACATGTCATCTGATGCTGTATGAAATGATGAGATCCTCACTGGACCTGAAACCTTTCCATTATGAAAGGTTAAGGTCACCTGAAAATTTCAAAGTGGAAAGGTCTATGGAGTCACCTCTGGCACAGACTTACAACCTACCCTCAGAAGTGCTGGAGCAACTGCTTCAGACATCTGTGACTGGCAGGAATGTGATGAAAAAGCCCATGGCATCATCCAGGAGTGTCTCTGAAACAACCCAAAAGAGCCTATAACTCTAGGTTGACACTTTGAACACTTAGACTGAAAAGGGGAAACTACTAATCAAGTGGAACTCTCAAGGATTGGTAACTCCCAATAGACTGGGAAATACCCATTGTAGTCTCTGGGTTTATATATCATCTCTATGTATGTACATGTGTACTACAGATCTACTGATGTAGAAATGGTGATTAAATACATGTGTTGAGCATAAGGTGTGGAGATTAAAGGAATGAGGATACAGCATGCTGTGGCAGAATGGAAGAGAAGCAGAGTGGAGATGAAAAGAAGTAAAGAAGGAGTGGATATGACTGTGAGAGTCATTTATACTTATAAGGATAGATTAAGGTACAAAAGAATTCTTGACATCAAGTCTAGACTTGTGAGTGTTATGACCAGTGTAACAAGTAACGTGTATGCAGAAGACTGAAGTCTTTGCTACGGGACAAGGTCTACCTCTGTAGACAACAGGAACCTTCTTGGTCAGCAAGCGGATCACCTGATTGGCGAGCAGTGTGCAATGGTTGTGGTGACCTCAGTTGGTATACTGGATGCAAGACAAGAGTGGGCTCCCTCCAGGCACACAAGGAGTAGTCGGCTATGGACAGGTCATGGGCAAGGCCTGTATCTGGGCGCAGCCTCTGGGCAATAGGCGGCTGGGCACAGCTAGCGTTGGGCAATGGCTAGCAGACTGATCCTCTGACCAGTGACGAAAGTGGTGACACCTCCCTATAGAAGGTTCA
Organism: Neoboletus subvelutipes; assembly: GCA_003316035.1. Lineage (NCBI taxonomy): Eukaryota > Fungi > Basidiomycota > Agaricomycetes > Boletales > Boletaceae > Neoboletus > Neoboletus subvelutipes. Next base: position 12,988 of record QFEF01011570.1, on the reverse strand, counting down.
CAGTTGCTTGATCGAAGATCTGATTGACAGACGATCGAGATCAAGACTGACGGCACGATGAGACACCTGTCTCAGAGATTGACGATGCTGGCATGGGCGCTGACAGCGAAGGCTTTGAATTCTATGTAAGATTGCATAGATCAAAGTTAGAGTTACATGGGCGGCGATTCTAGCTATTTATATTAAGCCCCTTTAGGGCTGGTTTAGAGATAGAATCTCTGCTCTAAGATATAAGAGGAAGTGATGTGTCGCGTCGCGTATGGTTCTAAAGGATAAATGAACACGCGTCGCATCGCGTGTGATATAAAAGGGAAGACACGAGTTGCGTCGCGTGTGATATAAAAGGGAAGATGCGAGTCGTGTCGCGTGAGATATAAAAGGAAAGACATGTCGCATACTGAAAGAAGAAAGACGCGTCTTGTGTTAAATATGAAATGCGATACTGCAGGTGCAGCTCGACTAATCTGGACTAGAATGAAATAAACGAAATGAAAAGAACTGAGGCCGGGGTGAGTCATGATAGAAGGATCACGAGTCATATATGAGAGAATATGACTTAGGAGATTAATAGGTCCGCAGTATGAAGTGAGACGGGTCCGAACAAAGGCTAGTCCTCGAAGAGTGCTGAGTGGAAGTACTCCTGCCATATGTCGGGCAGGATGTCCAAGTCAGGTAGGATGTCGTCCCAGAGGGACTCGGGTATTGGAGTGGATACCGACAAGTCAGGTGAGCTCATGTGCGAGAGAAAAATGGTGCCCCCTAAGATACTTGTAACAGTATGAGTCTGGGATGGAATGGAACATGAGTCAAATGCGAGAGAATTTGACTTAGGAGATTAAAGGTCTGCAGTGAAAAGGAATAGGGTCCAAGATGTGGGCTATGCCGAGAAGAGCATCGAGTCAAAGATGTCATCCCATACCTCTTGTGGAATGTCCAGGTCCGGGAGGATGTCGTCCCAAAGGGAATCAGGTATCAGAGCAGATACTGATAGGTCTGGCAAACTCCTAGGAGAAAGAAAAATAGTTCCCCCTAGGACACTTGTAACAGTGAGTAGAAGTGTGTCCATGAGTGCAAATGAACCAGCTGAAAGTGAACTAGCTTCAGTCTAGTGGTCTCATGATCTAGTCATGTGATGCAATAAGATAAGATAAGGAAAAGAAAAGAGAAAGAAAATGGCTAAGTCCCTGTAGAGGTCTCTTGTGGACTTGGAATCATAACAGTTTCTCCGATGCCCTCCTACTCAAGATGGAGTCCTGTATCTCTGCAAAAGAACTTTGGGACAAACTTGCCTCCCTTCTTGATGCACCCAGTGTTTCCTCCACCTTTTACATTTTTCAGCAGCTCTTCAATGTAACCTGGAATGGCAACTCAGACCTATTGGAACACATTACATCTCCCCAGACCTCTGAATCCCAACTCTCCCATATGAAATTTGCCATAGACTCCAAAGTCATGGCCTTCATCCTCCTAAACTCCCTTCTGAAAACTCTGGAATGGGAACTCTTTAAGTCTTCCCTTGTCAACACTATAAAGGATAGCAAACTGACTTTTGATGTGATGGAGATACAAATCATTGCTGAGGATGCCTGTCTATACCCTTCTGGACATTTGGAGTCTGCCATGAAAGTTTCTGGACCTCCAAAACCCTCCACCTGACCTTCAAATGGTGTGAGCACCATCTTTCTGGAACACACAACTCTGCTGACTGCCACTCCTACAAAAAATGGATTGTGGAGTTACGAAGTGGAGCATTTAGGAGACCAGAGAAAGGGAGAGAAAAGGCAAACACAGTGGAGGGAACTCTGGATACTCCAGACTTGGCAAATGTAGCCTATGAACATGTATCTCAGGCATTAATCACATGCATTCATGCCTACTCATCATCTGAGCAAACTAACAGTGGGAGAAACACCTTAATTATTGACTCTGGATGTTATGACTGGTGTAACAAATAATGCATACGTCAAGAACTAAGTTCCTCATGTACTGTCTTCTACCTCTGTAGACATTGAGTGGGATCCTCTGATCAGTGCTTGCTGTTATGATTCATCTTTTCTTTCCTTGTCATCCTCTTCACTATGAGTCTTCTATGTTCACCTTTCACTCATCGGACTTCATACCTTGCTGTTCAAGCCCTGCTCGGTACTTACCATTTCATTTCCGTCTTGTTCTGATAGAACCTTCCTTGATGATGTCATTCAACTGACTCATCATTTCTATGATGTTCTATTAACTTCCACAATTACCAATCATTTACTTGGCTTGTCTATATAAACCATAGTTACCCAGCGATGTATCTCAACTTGACCTCCTTGGGTTTTCCCTGGAACTCCCTCAAATATTATACCTTTCATCACTTCTATGTTGAACACTCTCTAAGTCCTAGCCCTACTTTTGAGTAGGTTCTTGTCCTTGAACCTTCAAACCCTTGATCTACAACCATTCAAGTCATGTCCACCTCAACAAAGCTAGCATTCAACTAGCCTTCACAGAAAGAACCTTCGACCCCCTTGATTGACCAAGGCTGTGCTCATCCTTACCCAGGCCAAGCATAACACTTGCTGTACAACGGTTGTGGTACCCCTAGGCAGTTGCCTCAGTACAGATATGAGCAGACTCCTCCCAGGCACAGAGGGGAGAGTTGGCTATGGGGGGGGGGTCATGTTACGACCGGTGTAACAAATAATGCATATGCAGAAGACTGAAGTCTTTGCTACCGTTGATGACCCTCTGGTCAAGATAAACATGTGCAACAGTTGTGGTACCTCTCAGTGAAGCCGCAGTACAAATAGAAGTGGGCTCCTCCCAAGCACAAATGGAAGAGTTGGCTATGGAGAGGTTGTGGACAAGGCCTCTATCTCGGTGGGGTGACTCGTGGACAAGAGTCACAACCTTGGGCTGTGGACAATAGCCCAGAACGAAGGATCCTCTGATCTGTGGATAAATGGAGACACCTTCCTTTGAAGGTTCTCAGTTCCTTAACCGAATTTCTGATTGACAGAAGATTGAGGTCAAGTGTTTCAGTGAAGGCTTCAAATTCTACATAAGATTGCATAGATCAAAGTTAAGGTTACATGGGTGGTGATCAGGCTATTTATACTAAGCCACTTTAGGGCAGGTCTAGAAATAGAGTTGCCACTAGAAATAGAAAGGTACCATAATGAAAAGATACAAGATCAAATATGCTGTGGGCGCAGTCATATTGATACCAAGATGAAATGAACTGCAACTGCAGTTGTAAAGGTACTGGAATGAAAGCATGTGAAATGGAAAGATACTGGGATGAAAAGCATGCTAAATGGAAAGATACCAGGATGAAAAGCATGTGAAATGAAAAGAGAGCGAAGAGTGAAAATGATTATAGGATCACAAGTCAAATGTGAGAGAATTTGACTTAGGAGGTAAAAGATCCAAAATGATAGGAGTCAAGATAAAAAGGGGCCACATAAGGGATATGAGGAGAGGAGTCCATTAGTTCCAGAAGAGTTCAGTGTGGAATACCTTGTCCCATAGGGCTTGTGGGATATCAAGGTCAGGGAGGATGTCATCCCAGATATCCTGGGAAAGACTGTCAGCAACTGAGAGCTCTGGTGAGCCAAGGGGAGAAAGAAAAATAGGGGTATCTGTTATTCTTGTAACAGGTCATGGATAAGGCCCCAGTGCAATGGGTGATGACTTGTGGACAAGAGTCAAGATGATGAGCTCTGGATGATAGCTTGGGCAGGCAGATTGTTATGAGTATTATGGACACCCCTCTTTTTCTCTCCCCTCTCGGTTCACCCAAACTCTCAGTCATTGATAGTCTTTCCCAAGACATCTGGGACAACATCCTTCCTGACCTCAACGTTCCCCAAGCCCTGTGAGACAAGGTATTCCATTCCACTTTCTTCCAGGACTAGCTGGTCCTTTCTCCCATATTCCACATGTGGCCTCTTTTCTTCTCGGTCTCTTTCACACTCTTTCAGACCTTTTTATCTCCTAAGTCAAATTCTCTTGTATTTGACTCGTGATCCTATAACCTTTTTCACTCTTCACTTCCTTTTCATTTCATATGCTTTCATTCCAGTATCTTTATGACTGCGTCCACAGCTCATTCCACATTGGTGTCATTAGTGCTGCGCCCACAGTCTATTTGACTTCACATCCTTTCATTATGGAACCTATATTTGGGTTCTTTCATCTTATTCATTTCTAGCAGTGATTCTATCTTTAGACTGTGTTACGACCGGTGTAACAAATGATATGTATGTGGAAGACTGAAGTCTTTGCTACTGTCTGGTAATCCTCTAATCAATATGACCCTCTGGCAAAGGTAACCCTTTGGTTACATTGTGTGACAATTGTGGTACCCCTCAGTGAAGCCGCAGTACAAAGATGAGTGGGCTCCCTCCAGGCACAGAAGGAGGAGTCGGCTATGGAGCGGTCATGGACAAGGCCACTATCACTGTGTGGTTGCTTGTGGACAAGAGCGATGACCTCAGGCATTGGACGATAGCCTGGACAAGGGATCCTCTGATCTGTAGGCAAGTGGAGACACCTTCCTTTAAAGGTTCTCAGTTACCTAACCAAGCTTCTGATTGACAGAAGATTGAAGTTAGGGTTTCAAGCGATGAGCTTTGAATTCCACATAAAATTGCACAGATCAAAGTTAAGAATACATGGGCGATTGATTGAGCTATTTATACTAAGCCCCTTTAGGGCTGGTCTGGAAATAGAGTGCTGCTTGAAGTAGAAAGGTACCGTAATGAAAAGGATGTGAGATCAAATAGACTGTGGGCACAGTTATAAAGGTACTGGAATGAAAACATACAAAATAAAAAGGACCGAAATGAAAGGATACAAAGAGAAAGTCTAAAATGGTTAAATGGAACATGAGTCAAATACAAGAGAATTTGACTTTGGAGTTTAAAGGTCCAAAATGAATTGATAACAAGAAAGGAAAGAGCCGAGTATAGAATATGAGAGGAATGGCTGTCTAGTCATGGAAGAGTGAGGAATGGAATACCTCATCCCAGAGAGTTTGTGGGATGTTGAGGTCAGGGAGGATGTTGTCCCAGAGGTCATTGGGGAGAGGAGCAATGACTGAGAGATCAGGGGAACTGAGGGGAGAAAGAAAAATGGGAGCATCCATTATACTTGTAACAGACTGGCCCTAAAGGGGCGTAGTATAAATACCCTAATTGCCGCCCATGTAACTTTAACTTTGATCTATGCAATCTTACATAGAATTCGAAGCCTTTGCTGAAACACTTAATCTCGAACTTCTGTTAATCAGAAGGTCAGTTAAGGAACTGAGAATCTTCAGAGGAAGGTGTCTCCATTTATCCACAGATCAGAGGATCCTTCATTCTGGGCTATTGTCCACAGCCCAAGGTCATGACTCTCGTCCATGAGTCACCACACCCTGATAGAGGCCTTGCCCACAACCTCTCCATAGCTGACTCTCTTATCTGTGCTTAGAAGGAGCCTGCTTATATTTGTACTGTGGCTTTACCGAGGGGTACCACAACTGTTGCACACAACATCTTGACCAGAGGGTCACTGTTATGGCTCAATCCATGCACACAATAACTTTGATCAAGTTATCTTATCTTATCTTATCAGATATGATTAGATTGCATCTAATCCCTATACTGAAGATAGTTCCCTTCAGCTGGTTAGGCCATGAGCACCACTCATCACATGACCTAGTGTCACATGACTTCCTCATCATGTGATTTGATATCACATGATACCCCCTTAGTCTCATGACTAGTATCACCTGACTCTAAACCCTAGATGTGATGACATCTCAATCATCAATCCTATATGCCATGATGCAAGACATCTACAACACATGTTGTACTCATGTTAGACACACCCCTGTCCTCATGTTGTCTTCCTTTCATCTCCGTACTGTGCACATTCTCTACAGCATGCTAGATGCATGTCTCTCATCTCCGTGCCTCATGTTTGACACATGTCAGGCTTCCCTTTCATTATAGAAGCTATGCTTCTATTCCTCATGTCTGGCACATGTTTAACTTCTCTTCCATTGTAAGGCAGTGCTTTGCAATGACTCTATAGCATGTTAGACACATGTTCACCTCATGTATTTAATATCTGTATGTACGATCAGTAGATCTGTTCACAACATGTACATACATAGAAATGCTATATAAACCTTGAGTCCTAGCACTGGTGACCCCAGTCTAGTTCTCTTGGAGTTTCCCCTTCAACAAGAGATCCACTCAGGAGCAACTGAAGCTCAACCAATACACCTCTTACCTTGAGTCTTGGTACTTGTCACACCTCGCTCACTCCTTTTCTTCAAATAGTCATAGACTTAGCTCGGCGTCCCCAAGACGATTAGTAGTAGTTGTTGGGTCGTTTCAATCACCAATGGTAGCAAAGACTTCAGTCTTCTGCATATGCATTATTTGTTACACTGGTCATAACAGAGACAAGTTGCCAGGTTTTATGAAAACCAGGGTGTCCAGTGGAGTCATGATTGTGACAACATTGGAGGATGTCATGTCAGAGGTTACCAGTGGCAGGGACATACACACAATTGCAGCAGAGTGGAATGCCATTGGAGTATTGCCAATCAGCTAGGCAGGAGTGATAGGTGGCAGGGATATCTTCATTAATGGATTGAAGGGATTGGAGGACAAGAGGATCACCTTTGGAGGCATCAAGGATCTTCTGGTGTAGGGCAGTATTGATTGCTTGGACAAAAATTGATGGAGGAAGGAGGGTAACACCTTCATTGTCAAGGTTGGAGATGGGGAGAAGATCAGGGCATTGGGAGAGTGTGTCCAGTCCAGAGAGGAGTTTTCTGGGAACATGGATCATCTCAAGATCAAACTCTACAAGGTCAAGAAGCCAGTGGGTTTGTTGATGATTAAGATTCTAAGGGGAGTTAAAGAAGGTGAGATTCTTGTGGTTGGTAAAGACTTGGACTGGAAAGGGGGAGCCATGAAAGTAATGTCTCCAAGTCTTTAATGCATGAAGAGTTCATGGTCGTAGATGCTGTAGTTCCATTCTGCATCTCCAAATGATTGGGAGAGGTAGGAGCAAGAATGCCACTTGCCATTCAAGTCAGCTTGAAGAAGAATTCCACCCAAGGCATACTTAGATGCGTCAGTGGCAATGGTGAATGGGGCTGTGAAGTTGGGAAGGGTGAGAACCAGTTTAGACAGGAAGAGTTTTTGAAAGAAGTGTGGCAGGTGGAGGTCCATTTCCAGGTGTGAGATTTCTTTGTAAAATCAAGGAGTGGGTGGGCAACATTGGAGAAATCAGAAATAAACCTTTAGTAAAAATTGGCAAAGCCCAGGAAGGAGTGGACATCTTGAAGTTTCTGGGGAGTGGGCCAGGAAGTGATGCCATTGAGTTTGATGGGATCCATTGCTAATTGTCCAGGACAGAGTATCATTCTAAGATAATCCACATCTTCAGCAGCAAAGGTACATTTCTCTAACTTAAGATGGAGGTCCAACTCATTCATTTGCTGGAGAACTTGACAGGTTCATTCTTCATGGGTCTTGTGCTCAGGGGAAGCAATTAGGAGGTTGTCCATGTAGATTATGAGCCATCCTCCCATGATCATATCCTTAAACAAATCATTCATAAAGTGTTGGAAGGTCATATGAGAGTTGGTTAATCCGAAGAACATAATGGTTGGTTCAAAGAGACCCTTGTGGGTAATGAAGGCTGCTTTCCACTGGTGTCCATCTTTAATCCTAACATTGTTGTAGCCCCATCATACATTGAACTTAGTGAAGACTGCATTGTGGAGTTTGTTGATCAGATCAGGAATCAGGGGTAGTGGATAGGCGTCCCAGACTGTTTGCTTGTTGATGTATCAGTAGTCTTGGCAGGGCTGAAGACCACCATCCTTCTTTTTGATGAAAAAGAATGGTGAGGCTTGTGGAGAGTTGGAAGGTCAGATCTTGCTGCTTTTGAGGTTTTTCTCAAGGAATGCTTCAGTAGCAGTTTGTTCATCTGGGGAAAGAGGATGTATCTTTTTGACTTTCAGAATAAAGGACTCATCTAAGTTGATCTCATGGTTGTAAGGGCATGATGGGGGCATGTGGTTGGTGGCTTGTTTAGAGAACACTGATGCAAATTTGGTGTACTCAGGGGGAAGAGCAGTTTTGGGTTTAGTCTTTTCTGTGGCCATGGCTAATTTGGTGGCAGTGGTGAGTTTAGCAATCACAGGATAGCCATAGGGAATGAATTGAGATCCACATTGAATGATGCAATGAAGAACCCAGTTCTCATTGGCCTTGGCAAGGTTCTGCTGCTCAGTGTTCCAGTGATTATAGTTATAGAGTTGAGTGTCATTGACAGAGTTGACTAGGATGTGTTTAGGGGGGTGATAGGTGGATTTCCAGAAAAAGGAATTATGTCATGTGGTGTCAGTAGCAAAGGAGGAATAGAGGTCCTTCAATTGGTTGAGGGATTCATCAATAAAGATGGTCCTTTTGGTCCAGTCAATGGCAGGATTGGCCATCTTTAACCAAGGAAGTCCAAGGATAACATTGTCTCATCCAAGGTGCATGACATGGAAGTTGACTTTAGGTGAGACCTTCTACATCAATGAAAAGGGTGGAATCCAATCAATGATTCCATTCTTGTTTGGAGAGTTGTTGGTGTTTTGGGCATGAACTGGTTCAGAGAGTTTCCTAGTGGGGATTTTGTTTCGGGCTACAAAGTCTTGATCAATGCAGGAGATGGTTGCTCCACTGTTGATGAGAGCTTTTGTTCCAATAGCTTGAAGCATATGAGAGGGTTTGATGAGCTGTATGGGAATATGCATGGATTGTGACAGTGATACAGTTACATCTCAATACACTTTAGGAGGTACTTGTGTTGGGGAAGTCCTCTGTTCTAAAAACCCAGGGTGAATTTAATCTTTCATACACACTCCTCATTATTCTCAACTTCTATTAAGTTAGGAATCTCCTCTTCAGTCACTAGTTTGACTTTGAAGGGTTTCTTCAGAGTGAATGGGTAGGTGGGGCAGGAGCCAGAGAGGTGTCTGGCTTTCCAGCAGTGGAAGCAAAGTCCCTTGTCTCAGCATCACTTTTGCTCTTCAGGGGTGAGCTTAGTGAGGTGGATGGCACCAATCTCCATAGCATTGGAATCTTTAGCAGGGGTATGGGTGGTGGTCTGAGCAAAGGGTTGATAGGTTGATGCTTTTCCATGGCCTCATTTGATGATTTTGTCAGCTTGTTCCCATTGGGTCTGGAAGGAAATGGCCTTGGTGTACCATTCTTTAATAGTGGTGGGGACAGTGTCCATGGACATGATTCACCTCATAAGAGGGGTGGGGAGTCCAGCAGAGAAGTAGCCAATGAGGACGTTAGGATCAGACATATCTGCTATGGCTACTTGGCTTTTGAACTCAGAGATATAGTGATTTAGAGCAGCACACTTGGATTTGTCTTTTTTAGGAGTGATGGAGTTGGTGGCAAGCCAGGAGATGGCATTTCCTACAGTGTCTGCATGTTTGAATGAGGAATAGAACTTGGCAAGGAAATTGACGAAAGTTCCTAGGTTAACAGTAGCTGCAGAGACTGCGTTCCTTTGGAAGGTGGCAGCCCAGGTAAGGGCAGATCCCTTAGTCATATAGGAGAGGGTGAAGGCAACCTGTTTGCCATCAGTGTCATAGATGGCCTTGTTGATGTACAGGTAAAATACTATGGAGTTCATCCATTGCTCCACTTTGTCAAAGTCTTCATTGAAGGGCTTGGGGGCACCAACATGGAGTTCTGTGGGTTTCAAGGACATAGGGGTAATAGAGTTCATGGGAATGAATGGGGTTCATGTGAGGGGGAATGGAGTAAGCAGTGGTTGTTGGATAGGATTTGGAAGTGGGAAGAGAGGTTGGGATTGGGTAGGAGTGGGAGATGGGGGGGTTGGAGCTTGAGAAAGGTCAAGAGTAGAAGAGAGGTCATGAGCAAGGTCAAGAGCAGTCTGCTCTTCTTCATGTGTTGGGAGGGTTTCATTGGGGTCAGTCTCCTGGTCCTCTTCCTCTTCATCAGGGGGATAGTCAGATTGTTTGGAGACAGGTTCAGGAGATAAACGTTGAGGGTGAAACCAGTGAGAGTCTGCAGTGGGGCATCAATGGGAAATGGTGGGAGATTACAGTGGTGGTAGCTCCTTCAGGAGAGCTTAGATCTTTTGTTATGCTCATTTGGGGGAACAGCATAGAGAATTCAAAGTCCATGGGTTGAGACAGCTTGAGGCATTCAAGCACACTTCAGGACACTGAACTCTTGGGTCTTCCAAAGTTGGTGGGTCGAAGAGTTTGAAGGTAAGCATCCACTCGAAAGTAGAATGATGACTTATAGAGATCTGGGGTTTCAAGAGGCAAAGGTAGGATTTTGGATCAAATAGATCTAAGCTAATGTACAAGATACATTGGAAGTGTATTTATAGGAAGAAGCCTATGTGCTGACATGTGGTAATAGAAGGTAATGGATTGCAGGAGAAGGCCATGCAATCAAGGACACATCAGCGGAGTGAAATGAAAAGGATGTGTAATCCTAAAGATGTGTAAGCCTAAAGACATGTAAGTGAAATGAAATGAAAGGGATGCATAAACCTGAAGACACACATAAGTGAAATAAGATGAAAGAAGACAGGAGGCACTGCAGGGCTTCAACAGCAGTGTGCACAAGGAAAAGGGGAAACATAAGTTATATTGAGCAAGATGAGCAAGGGGATGTGAGACAAAATGAAAGGAAAAGAAAAGAGTATCCTGAATTGTAACATAACATGCCTCATTGTTGTTACACTCATTCAGAAGGACAGCATAAGGAACTTGAAGATTGTAGATTTGGGTGGCTTGAGGCATTCAAGCACACTTCAGGACACCAAACCTTTGGGTCTTCTGAAGTCAGTGAGTTGAGGGGTTCGAGGGAAAGCATTCACTTGAAAGTAGAATGTCAACTTATAGAGGTCCATGTTATGACCAGTGTAACAAATGATGTGTACACATAGAACTAAGTTCCTTGGCTACCATTTTCTACCTCTATAGACATATGTGGGATCCACTGATCCAGTGAAGGTGGACCCTCTGGTCAGCACTTGCTGTGCAATGGTTGTGGTACCCCTAGGTGGTTGCCTCAGTACAGATATAAGCAGGCTCCTCCTAGGCACAGAAAGGAGAGTCGGCTATGGGGGGGTTGTGGACAAGGCCCTGGCATGGTAGGTGATGATGAGCTGTGGACAATAGCTCAGACAGGCAGATCCTCTGATCCAGCAATAAAGTGGAGACTCATTCCTCTGAAGGATCTCAGTTTCCAAGCTGAGCTTCTGATTGACAGAAGTTTGAAGTGAGGTGTTTCAGTGAGAACTTGAACTCTATGTAAGATTGTGTAAATCAAGGTTAAGAATACATGAAGCAGAGATCTAACTATTTATACCAGGTGCTTTAGGGCCAGAGTTATAAATAGTAAGACCAACTACTTCAAGCAATCCAATTGGAAGAAGTAGATGAGGAATTGGCACTGCTAATGGTGCTGGCATAAATATTGTGAGATGAAATGAACTGCAGCCACAGTTAAACTGAGGCCGAAAGTGAAGTGAATACTACTGAAATGAACTGAGGCTGAATATGAAATGGGGTAAATGGATATGAGTCAAATGCAAGAGAATTTGACTTAGGAGTAAAGGGTCCAAATGAGTCCAAAATGAAAAGAGAGTGAAGGGAAAAGAGACCACCAGGGGTTGTGAGACAAATGCCAGAGGTCTGGAGAGTTGGTTACTCCTGGAATAGTGAGGAGTTGAATACCTGGTCCCACAGGGACTGAGGGACTTTGATGTCTGGCAGAATGTCTGCCCAGATATCCTGAACAGGATGGTCAATGGCATAGAGGTTTGACAATGCTATTGGAGAGAGAGAAATAGGGGTGTCTGTCATACTTGTAACAGTCCAGGGGTTTCGAGAGGCAAAGGTAGGATTTAGATTGAGTAGATCTAAGCTAATGTACAAGAAGTCCAGTACAGGTATTTATAGAGATGAGCCTATGTGCTAGGATGATGGGATAGAAGCTAATGGATCACAGGAGAAGGCTGCATATGCTAAGTGTTATGGCTCGATGCCTACACATGATAACTTCGATCAAGTTATCTTATCTTATCTTATCCGATATGATTAGATTGCATCTAATCTCTATACTGAAGATAGTTCCCTTCAGCTGGTAAGCCATTGCACTACTCTAATCATGTGATCTAGTATCACATGATTCATTTCCCTCACATGATTTGATATCACATGACAGGGAGCCCCAGCATGTGCAGGGGTCGATTGGTCAACCAATCTTGACCAATCACAACCCATCGACCTATAAATTCAAACCCCGCTTGGCCGTGACTGAAGCGACCTTTCGATGTCAGCTGACCCGCATGGCGGTGCGTCTGTTGATCAATACCGATATCTATGGCCTGGAGGGACCCTCGCTCACTCATCGTCGCTACCCCTCTCCCCTCACACGCTCGGTGACCTCGTCACGCCCACCCCATCATCTTCCTCCTCTGTCTCTCTGTCTCCTCGTCCTCTGTCCCCCCCCCTCGCTCATCTCCCCCTTCACGCCTGCCTCGATGATTAAACCACATCTGTCTCTCTCCATCCCCCTTCACTTGTGGCCCCCCCCCTTCTCCTGCTTCTCTGACCTCCCTCACTCGTCGCCCCGAAGACCAGGTATCCCTTGTAATCCCTTCCCAGGCCATGGCCGTCAGAGCGGCGATTCCCCCATACGGGAAGCGCAAGGGATGGAAGCCAACATCACCAGAAGATTTTGGTACGTCTTATTCACCCATCCGTCCTCCTCATCTTCCTCCGTCTCTCCTTCTCCTCATTCTCTGTCCCTCCTCGCTCATCGCCCCTTTCACGCCCGCCTCATCATCATCCTCCGTTTCTCTCCATCCCCCCTCGCTCGTCTCCCCCCCTTCTCATCACCCCAAAGACCAGGTATCCCTTGTAATCCTTTCCTAGGCC
>QFEF01011568.1:927-11543 GCA_003316035.1 Neoboletus subvelutipes | reverse complement strand
AAGATCAAAGGAGGGCTCAGGAGAATCCGAAACCTTAGAAGAGGACCACAGGTATCCTTTGGTGGAAACAATAGTAGCTGCAGGGATCCCAATGCTATGGATGTTGATCGTCTTACAATCACACCAACAGAACGAGCCAAGTGTCTTCGCGAGCGGAGATGCTTCATTTGCAAAAAACTGGTTGCACAACTAGGAACCACCCTGGCTATGCTCCTGCTAGCCCGAAGACTCAGTCGAACCACTTCGCCAGGGCCATCCCTACCAGTTCCCCCACCTCATTCTCTGCCACCCCTGCCACCAAAGACCCTTTGGACGTGTTCCTCAGGACCATTGAAGGTAGTCAAAACCCTGACCAAGTCCTTCATACCCTAAAGTCTGTGTACAACCCCACTTGCAATGAAAATGGAGATCCGTTAGAAACTGAGGAGATCAAAGTCCTTTCGGCTGATGAACTTGACAAGGAGTTCAATACGTCTTTTTAGAGGGAAGGGGTGTACCAACGTCACTACCTTCCATAGATGTCGCCCCCGTATTTATTTCTGGAATGAAGTCTAATTCTATTTGTCTTCCCCTCTCCATCTGGAAACAAAACGGGCAAATCATTGGCATAAACGCTCTCTTAGATAGCAGAGCAACTGGATGCTTTATAGCAAAAGAGGCAGTCACCCAACTGAAACTGCCAACCAAAACATTAGATGTTCCCATCGCCGCATGGAATGTAGACGGGACGCCAAACCAATCCGGAATGATAAAAGAGAAGACCATGGTGGTCATTGATCTTCAAGGAGTACGAGAGCAATGAGAGCTGCTCGTCCTCAACTGTGGAAAGGATGATGTCATCCTGGGCCTGCCATGGCTCCAAACTATGAATCCCGAGATCGATTGGTGGAACGGCAAGGTTATCATCACTCCGGCCAACTATAAATCGACAACCTCGGAAGATACCACTCAGAGGTATTTGCTGCATTTCCTGGGTCATCAGGAGAACAAGAACATAGAAAGTGAACTCTATGACCAGTATAGAAGATGGACCATCCCTAGCTGAGTCCAATTCCTGAAGCAGGAGAAGGGAGTCATTCCGCCGAATATACTCCGCCGAACGACCCTCTCCACTACTATTGCCCAAGCGGAAGGAACTAAGAAGGTGGAACTGCCAAAGGCCTACCAGATGTACGAAGGTGTGTTCGACAAGAAGGATACCACGAAACTTCCCCCCTCCCGATCTTATGATCATGCTATTAAACTAAAAGACTCGTTCATCCCTAAACGAGCCAAAGCCTATCCACTCAATCCTGCTGAGATGACGGCATGTAAGGAGTTTGTGGATGAACACTTAGCAACTGGAAAGATCACCCCATCGAAGTCCCCTCAAGCTTCTCCTTTCTTCTTCGTGCAAAAGAAAGATGGGAAGTTGAGGCCATGTCAGGACTACCGGTACCTTAACCTCCACACCATCAAGAACGCCTACCCCCTTCCCCTAATTTCCGATCTGATAGATCGCTTAAAAGGATCCTCCATCTTTACGAAGTTCGATGTCCGATGGGGATACAACAACATTCTCATCAAACCAGAAGACCGGTGGAAAGCCGCATTCCTCATCCCGTTTGGGTTATTCGAACCTGCTGTTATGTTTTTCGGCATGTGTAACTCTCCAGCAACCTTCCAAGTGTTCATGGACGATCTCTTCGGTGATTTCATTGCTGAAGGATGGTTGATCATATATATGGACGACCTTTTAATCCACTCCTCCGACCATGACTCCCACAAGGATAGGACTAGAAAGGTCCTCCAATGCTTCCAAGAACATGAAATGTATCTAAAACTGGACAAGTGCACATTCGCTGCCCCGTCGGTCGAATACTTAGAAATGATTGTTAGCAAAGAAGGTGTCCAGATGGACCCAGCCAAGTTGAAGGCGATTGAAGAATGGACCCCCCGGTAAACGTTAAAGACGTCCGCTCCTTCCTAGGGTTCTGCAATTTCTACAGGAAATTCATCCCCTCGTTCTCGGAGCTTGCCCGACCCCTCCTGGACCTAACAAAAAAGAACCAACCCTGGGAATGGACTGATAAACATCAGACCGGCTTCCAGTTATTACATGATGCCTTCACCAAACGACCTGTCTTAGCTTTCCCCAACCCCGATCGCCTGTTTACCATCATGACTGATGCATCGTTAACTGCATCAGGCGGTGTCCTCATGCAACGTGACCCTAATGGAGACTACAAGCCGTGTGGCTACCTCTCCCAGACCTTTGCCCCTGCCGAGCACAATTATGACATTTTCGACCAGGAATTACTTGCCATGATCCGAGGATTGGAGGAATGGTGCCAATATCTGTTAGGATCTGCCTATCCCATAACAGTTCTTACGGACCACAAGAACCTTACCTATTTTAAGCAACCTCGGAAGTTATCCCGTCGCCAAGCCAGGTGGCTGTTATTTTTGCAGGATTTTGACCTTGCCTACACTGCCCTACCCAGATCCCAGATGGGACTGGCCGATGTCCTGTCTCGATGTGACGCCATCGACACTACCATGGACAATGCCGATGTCCAGCTGTTGCCAAGTGACGCCTTCGCACACCAAGTTCGGACTCTCAATCTCACACTTGCTGATCGAATCTGCCAATCCTCAGAAGAGGACCCTCTCGTTATTGACGCCCTGAAGGGCATGGAAAATGATATACCCCTGTTCGGACGATCCTCACCCGCCGATTGGACATTCCTAGATGGAAAGCTCTACTATAAGGGCCATATGTATATCTCCGGTGATATCCGCCAGGAACTCGTGCTGGAAGCACACACCTCACTCAAAGGAGGCCACGGTGGCCATATGCACACAGTTGCACTCCTTTCAAAAGATTATTGGTGGCCAGGCATGTCTGCCTTTGTCCATCGATTTGTGGCTGGCTGCACTGTATGCCAAGCCAACAAAGTACAAACCCACCCTACGATTCCACCCCTTGTTCCCCTGGCAGTCCAAACGTCCCGTCCATTTTCCCACCTATCAGTGGATCTGATTACAGACCTTCCCCCGGTACAGGGTTTTGATTCAGTAATGGTTGTGGTCAACCATGGCCTTAGTAAGGGGGTAATTCTCGCTCCTTGCACGAAAACCGTCAATTCGGCAGGAATTGCCCAACTCTTCTTTGAAAACGTGTTCAAAAGATTTGGTTTACATGACAGATTGATCTCTGATAGGGGACCTCAGTTCGCCTCTGCATTTGCAAGGGAACTTGCCCGACTACTGGACTACGACATATCCTTGTCCACTGCCTATCACCCTCAATCCGACAGAGAAACCGAACAATACAATCAAGAGTTGGAAACCTACCTCCGAATATTCTGCCAAGGAAATCCAGAAGAATGGATAGACCACCTTACTACCGCCGAATTCACTCATAATGCCGCCATCCATTCGTCTACTGGGAAGTCCCCCTTTGCCCTGATCATGGGATACGAACCCAGATCCTATCCCCCACTCAGTACCACGTTCTTGCCTGTGCTGGAAAAACGGCTCTCCCATATTGAGGATGCATGAAAAGAAGCCGAAGCAGTGCATGCCTTGACCCAACTGCGAATGAAAGAAAGAATCCATTCCAAGTTTAAACCTTGGAAAGTTGGAGATGAGGTCTGGTTGGATTCAAAGAACATCCGAACCAAGAACATCTCGTGAAAACTGTCGCCTAAATGATTGGGACCATTCAAGGTCTCGGAAGTAATCTCACTGGTAGCCTTCCGAATCACCTTGCCGAAACAGTGGAAGATCCACAACGTGTTTCATGCCTCCTTGCTAATGACATACAAGGAAACCCCCAAACACGGCCCCAATTTCAATAATCCACCCCCGGAGCTAATAGACGGAGAGGAGGAATACGAAATGGAATGAATTATCAACCATCGTGGGACCAATAACCGGAGACAATATCTCGTACATTGGAAAGGATATTCCGATGCCGAAGATACTTGGAAACCTGAAAGAAATTTTGACAATGCTCGGGAACTCCTGGAGGAATATAAAAGGCAACGATCCCTCTGATCGCCCCTCTTCCTCAGAACCCTCATGTCCTACAATTTCCTCAATGGTACCACTCCTCTGTGCACCCATCTCAACTGTCTTCCCTCCGTCGCCCATCACGCCCTCTATGTCGCTGCTCTCGAAAATAATGATGCGTCCAACATCTTCAAGAGAACGCCCCTCTTCACTGCCAACACCACCCTCGTCCTCCTTGTTAGACAGTACAGAATCTACACCACCCTTCAGTCCCTTTTCACCAGGGCCACCTGGTGCTCGTCAGGTCCCCATGTCTTCGCCAACGAACCCTGACACTCCGCCCAGAACAACGTTGCTGTCAACGCCTTCCAACAGACCCTCACTGAGGCCAGAAACCTCACATTGGACATCCTTGAAGAAGAAGGCTTTGACAGCATCCTCTCACTCCTCCCCAACCCCATCCTCACCAATGCCCTCTACCCCGTTCTCCTTTTCCTATCCACGGACAAGAGAGCCGAGTACTTCTCTCCCCACCTCCACCCCGCAGACTTCTTCCAAAGCAATGGACGTCTTGGATGGGCAGCCATTGCTGCTGAGGAGTACAAGTTCAGTGAGTCCAGCTCCGACTCAGGAGAACGAGGAGATGGAGATACTACCCATGCATGCTCCCCGTATCTCCCGAACCCTCTCCCCTATTCCCCCAACTCCACAGACAGCAGAACTTTCTTTTCTCAGCAGGAATGCCACACCTCCCCCACCTTAACATACCTGCCGACATGGATACCTCCCCTACCCCTGGCCACCTCTTACCAGGAATACCCGAGGAACCTCCAACAGCTGCTGATGTCCATCCCATTACCCCAGATCGTTCCCCTACCACCGTGGATGGTTGTCCCCGTCCCATTTTTCGCTCCAGTAATGCCCTGTCACAAGTGTTTCCCCCACATGTACAATTTGGCGGGATCACCTGTTTCCAGTGCTGCAAACCCGGACATATCCATCCCAACTGTCCCCACTACCTGTGCCCCTTCTGCAACGTTGCTGCCCCTGGTCATTCCCAATATAAATGTCCCTCCGCCCATTGCAGAAAGTGCAACACCCTTGGACATCGAGCCTGGAACTGCATCGAGGATGACATCGATCCCTCTACCTGGGATCTCACCAACCACGATGTCAATGAAGAAGACAGAGATAATTGATCCAGTGGATCAATGCTACAACGGGGGTAATGTTACAAGTGTCCTAGGGGATACCATTTCTCTCTTGCCTATGGCATCTCCAGACTTATCAGTATCAGCCCCGATACCCGACTCCCTCTGGGATGACATCCTCCCAGACCTGGACATCCCACAGGAGGTATGGGAAGGCATCCTGGACTCCTTGCTGCTCCAACTGTAATCCTACCCCGGACTTCTCTCATTTCATACTGCAGACCTTTTACTCTCCTAAGTCATATTCTCTCATATATGACTCATATCCATTCCATCATGACTCACCGGCCTCAGTTCATTTCCCTCTATTTAGTTGAGCTGCACCCACAGCATCTTATTTCATATTCACGCGACGCGTCTTCTTCTTTTGGTATGCGACGCGATCTTCCTTTTATAACATACGCGACGCATCCCTTCCTTTTATACTTCACGCGACGTGTCCCTTCCTTTTATATCTTACGTGATGCAACACGTCTTTCCTTTTGTCTCATACGTGACACGACGCATCATTTCCTCTTTTACTTTAGAGTGGAGATTCTATCTGAAACTGGCCCTAAAGGGGCATAGTATAAATAGCTAGAATCGCCACCCATGTAACTCTAACTTTGATCTATGCAATCTTACGTGGAATTCAAAGTCTTCGCTGTCAGCACCTGTGCCAGCGTCGAGAAACTGGTGTTTCATCTCGTCTAAATCTTGACCTTGATCTTCTGTCAATCAGAAGCTCGGTTGAGTAACTGTCAACCTTCTATAGGGAGGTGTGACCACTTTCGTCCCTGATCAGAGGATTAGTCCGCTAGCCATTGCCCAATGCTAGCTGTGCCCAGCTGCCTATTGCCCAGAGGCCGCGCCCAGATACAAGTGCTCTGCCCACGACTTGTCCATAGCCGACTACTCCTTGTGTGCCTGGAGGGAGCCCGCTCATTGCCTTGTGAACAGCATACCCGCTGAGGTCGCCACAACCATTGCACACTGCTCACCGATCAGGTGATCTGCTTGCAGACCAAGAAGGTCGCCGTTGTCTTCAGAGGAAGACCTGTCCGTAGCGCTGTTGACTTCGGTCTTCCGCATACATGTTATTTGTTACACCGGTCATAACACTCAGCAGGGGCAAACATTTGGGAGAGATAGCCACATGGCTTCATATCTCCATTGTAGTCACGTTGCATCAGGACACTGCCTGATGCTGTCAAGGATGCCATTGGTCATGATAGTGAAAGGTTGATTAGGATCTGGAAAGGCTAGTACAGGTCCTCGGATGAAGGCATCACGGAGGAGCTGGAATCCCATCTGGTGTTTGTCCATCCATTCCCAGGGTTGGTTCTTCTTGGTTAGGTCTAACAGGGGTCTGGCAAGTTCTGAGAAGGAGGGGATAAACTTGTGGTAGAAGTTTCAGAACCCAAGGAAGGACCGGATGTCTTTAATGTTCACAGGGGGGGTCCACTCTTGGATAGCCTTCAGCTTAGCTGGGTCCATTTGGACTCTGTTTTGGCTAATGATCATTCTGAGGTATTTGACTGAGGGGGCGGCGAATATGCATTTTTCCAACTTGAGGTACATCTCATTATCTTGGAAGTGTTGGAGGACTTTCCAAGTACAGTCTTCATGGGTGACAGGGTCGGAGGAATGAATTAAGAGATCATCCATGTAGATGATCAGCCATCCCTCAGCGATGTAGTCACCGAATAGATTGTCCATGAACACTTGGAAGGTTGCTGGGGAATTACACATTCCAAAAAACATTACAGCCAGCTTGAATAGTCCAAATGGGATGAGGAAAGCTGCTTTCCATCGATCTTCAGGTTTGATGAGGACATTATTATACCCCCACCAAACATCAAACTTCATGAAGATGGAGGATCCCTTCAAACAATCTATTAGATTGGAAATCAGAGGTAAGGGGTAGGTGTTCTTGATAGTATGAGTATTGAGGTATTGGTAATCTTGACACAGCCTCAACTTTCCATCCTTCTTTTGTACGAAGAAGGAAGGGGAAGCCTGAGGGGATTTTGATGGGGTAATCTTCCCAGTGGCTAGGTGTTCGTCGACAAACTCCTTACATGCAACCATTTCAGTAGGGTTTAAAGGATATGCCTTAGCCCATTTAGGGATAAAGGAATCTTTTAGTTCAATGGCATGATCATACACTCAGGAGGGGGGAAGTTTCATAGTGTCCTTTTTCTCAAATACTCCTTCATACTCTTGATATGCCTTTAGGAGTTCTACTTTCTTAGTTCCTTCTGCTTGGGCAATAGTGGTGGAAAGAGTGGTTTTTCTAAGGATATACCTGGGTGCTATTCCCTTGTAGTGTCCAGCTAAGAATTGAACTCACTCTGGAATTGTCCATTTTCGGTACTGATCATAGAGGTTGTTCTTGATGATCTCGTTCTCTTGATAACCCAAGAAACGTAACAGATATCTTTGCATAGTGTCTTCGGTGTTGGTTGACTTATAGTTGGCCGGAGTAATGACAACCCTGCCACTCCGCCAATCTATTTCTGGGTTCATAGTTCAGAGCCATGGCAGGCCTAGGATGACATCATCCTTTCTGCAGTTGAGGACGAGTAACTCGCGTTGTTCTCGTACTCCTTGGAGATCAATGACCACTGTGGTCTTCTCCTTTATTGTTCTGGATTGGTTCGGTATCCTGTCTACATTCCAAGCACTAATGGGAATGTTGAGTATTTCTGTTGGCAGTTTCAGTCAGGTGACTACCTCCTTTGCTATAAAGCATCCTGTTGCTCCACTATCCAAGAGAGCATTTACTCCAATGATTTGCCCATTTGGTTTCCAGATTGACAGGGGAAGATGAATAGAATTAGACTTCAATCCGGAAATAAATACAGGGGCAATGGTTATGGAAGGCAGTGACGTTGGTACACTCCTTCCTTCTAAAAAGACATTTCAAATTCTTCCTCTTGTTCTTTGGTAGTGAGGGCTTTAACCTCCTCCAGTACAAGCAGCTCTCCATTTTCATTGCAGCTAGGGTCATATAGAGATTTCAAGGTATGAAGTACTTGGTTGTGGCCTTGATCTCCTTTGATACTCCTAAGGAACACATCCAAAGGGTCTTTGGTGGCAGTGGTGGTAATGGACGGGGTGGGGGAACTGGTCAGGATGGCCCTGGCGAAGTGGTTGGTTGTCTGAGTCTTTGCACTAGGAGCATAGCAAGGATGGTTCCTAGTTGTGCAACCAGTTTTTTTGCAAATGAAGCATCTCCATTCACAAAGACACTTGGCCCATTCTGTTGGCATGATTGTAAGGCAATCAACATCCATAGCATTGGGATCCCTGCGGCTACTATTGTTTCCACCAAAGGATACCTGGGGTCCTCTTCTAAGGTTTCAGATTCTCCTAAGTTCTCCTTCAATCTTGAAAGCTTTGGAGTAGATCTCTTCCATACTCTTGGCATTTTTGAGTATACCGGACAGAGTGAGCTGGGTGGTGATGGGGATGGAGAGCCCTCTGAGGAACCATTCAGAGAGGGCAGCGATGTCAGATATTCCAGTTCTGATGGCAAGCATGGAGAAGATGGAGACATATTTCTCAAAGTCTGAATTGTCTCTCGCATCCTGGACAAGGTTTGCAATCTTGATTCGTGTGGAAGCAGCAGTATCATAGGGGGAAAAGGTGGTGTGGAAAGCTTTGGTAACTTCTTCAAACTTTCTTTCTCCCTCAGTGAGTGTATTATCATTGAGCTTGGTAAGCCAAGCCTTGGAGAAGGACTTCCCTTGTCCTTTGAACATGCAGTTGAGGAAAATAAGGGATTTGACACAATTGTTATACTTTTCTTCATGGAGAGAGAAGTATTCTTGCATAGCGAGGTACCATCTGTGGGTGTCATCTGGTTCTCCCGAGAATTCTTCAGGGAGGGCGGCTTTGATTTCACCCATCCCGATCTGATCTTTGTCATCTGAATCGTCGCTTCCGGGGTCAGGGTCTTGGCCATAAGGATCAGGTTCGCTGAATAGAACATTCCTTCCAAGGGTGTGTGTTACGGCTTGATCCGTGCACACAATAACTTTGATCAAGTTATCTTATCTTATCTTATCAGATATGATTAGATTGATTCTAATCTCTATACTGAAGATAGTTCCCTTCAGCTGGCTTGGCCATGAGAGCCACTCATCACATGATTTGATATCACATAACATCCCCATAGTCTCATGACAAGTATCACCTGACTCTAAAACCCTAGATGTGATGACATCTCGATCATCAATCTTATATGCCACAATGCAAGACATCTACAACACATGTTGTGCTCGTGTTAGACACACTCCCATCCTCATGTTGTCCTCTCTTCATCTCTGTGCTGTGCACTTATTATTATTTAGTCACACACATGCTTGACGCATATTATTCATCTCCGTACCTCATGTCTGGCATGTTACAGTCCCAAACCTTCACAGGTCAATACAAGGGACATAGTTGTTTCTTTTCTTTTCATCTTATCTTTTTGAAGTCACATGACTAGATCACGTGATCTCTAGTCTGGAGCTAGTTCACATCCAGCTGGTTCACTTGTGCTCAGAGACACTCACTTCTCTTCATACCTTAATATATCCTTATATATACTAATGACTTCCCACAGTCATTTCTGCTCCTTCTATTCTTCTTTTAATCACTGTGCCTCATGTCTAGCACATGTTAGGCTTCTCTTCCATTCTGCCACAGCATGCTGTGTCCTCATTCCTTTCATTTCCATTCCACATGCTTGATGCATGCATCACCTCATGTATTTAATCTCCATCTCTACATCAGTAGATCCATAGTACACAAGTGTACATAGTAGAGTGCTATATAAACCCAGAGACAACAATGGGATATCCCCAGTCTAGTTCTCTTGGGAATTACCTTCTCTCAAGTGATCCACTCAGTAGTAGTACCTCTTCTTCGTTCTCCTAGTCTAAGTGTTTTGGTGCAACCTAGAGCCTAAAGGCATTTGGGGTTGTTTCATGGCACATGTTCATACTTCTCTTCCATTTCAGAAGCAGTGCTTCTAACAAACCCCTTCAGCATGTTTGATACATGCTTTATCCTCATGCTTGATGCATGTTTCCCTCATGTATTTAATCACCATCTCTACATCGGTAGATCCATAGTACACATGTACATGTATAGAGATGATATATAAGACCAAGAGCCTAGCACTGGTACCCCAGTTTAGTTCTCTTGGAGTTTTCACCTTCAACAAGAGTTCCACTCAGGAAGTCGTAGTATTTCAAATCCCTAGTTATATCCTTGAGTCTTGGATCTTGTCACTCCTCACTCACCCTTCTGTTATTCTACAGTCAGATCTTAGCTCGGCATTCCCAAGACATTAGCAGTTGTTGTTGGGTCATTTCAGCATGGGAGTAGTATGAAAGGTTCAGCTCTGGTTGGTCTACTTGGATAGGTTCTGGTTCT
>QFEF01011566.1:0-15225 GCA_003316035.1 Neoboletus subvelutipes | reverse complement strand
GATCTGGCATCACCTTCACGCTCGGACTGTTGGACGATATCATAGGCCGATGTGTCAAGCTCCGTCGGCGTGGCGGCGAACGAACTCGACGCATCGAGTTTGCGTGGTGCATTCGGTCGTTCGGTAAGCGCCTTTCTTTTTCATCGTCCCCAAGTACCTCGATATATCTTATTCACGAATTTTTTTTTTTGCATGATCTCATCGCCTGTTTTTTTTTTTTTCAGGCAATATTTCGGCATTCGCACCCATGTTGACGGACATTGCTAACACGGTGGCCGTCCACTCCTCGATCGACCTCCATATCTCGATCTTCGTCACATGTTTGTGTGATCCAGAAGCGGCACCTTTGATCCCAAACTGTGATGTGATGTTGACAAGGCCGTCGATCTACGGGTTACTTCAAGACCTGACCACTAGCCCTCGGAGCGCTTCGTCCTCTCCGACGAGTTCGGTCGAAGAAGACGGTAAACAACTTCGCGGCATGGAACAGATCGAAACGAGTGGTGATCACGCCGGCGGAGTGGCAGTTTGTGCGAGCGGACCGGCGAGTCTGACGACGGACGCGCAGAATGCGGTCGCTCGGTTGGGGGTGATGCGTGGGGTCGAAGTGGGCGGTGTGGCGATCCATGTCGAGCAGTTCACGCTGTAATATCACGATTGTCGCGACAAGGGATGTTTCTCTAGAGAATGAGGTATCTGTGTCTATGTATACTGTGTACAACTGTGCCAAGTGAGGATATGATAATGATGGAGCATCTCTTGGTCTCGTGTATCACAAAAGCTTACCACTCCCTCCATTCCGACCACTTATCGAGGACTCCTACATACTGTACATCATCTTGACATCCCACATCAAGAAAAACATAAATCTGTATTTCTGCACATTCCATCACAAATGTCCATGTTTCCACACATTACATTGCCATTGTACACATTACTGCATGGATGTCAAAAATGTTCATATTTCATAGAGTATAGCAAACTGGAGGCAGATTAAGTATGGATGTTTGAATACTCAACTACCTAGTGGGGCTTCACCCTAGATAATGGTCATGTATGCATGCCTGCCAGTAAATGGGTTAACATAGAAGATCTCACATTGTGTTATGATTTGTTCTTTTCTTTCCTCATTGTCCTCTTTGCTACCTTCTTACCTATGCTTACCTCTCTCTCATCAGACTATGTACCTTGCTGTTCAAGCCCTGCTTGGTACTTACCTTTTCATTTCTGTGTTCTCTTCTGATAGAACCTTCTTTGATGATGCCATTCAACTGACTCATCACTTCCATCATATTCTATCAGTTTCTACAATTACCAATCTTCCACTTGGCTTGTCTATATAAACCATAGATACCCAACGATGTAACCTCAGCTTGACCTCCTTGAATTCCTCCT
The DNA here is from genome assembly GCA_003316035.1 of Neoboletus subvelutipes. Lineage (NCBI taxonomy): Eukaryota > Fungi > Basidiomycota > Agaricomycetes > Boletales > Boletaceae > Neoboletus > Neoboletus subvelutipes. Next base: position 13,830 of record QFEF01011566.1, on the reverse strand, counting down.
GGAACTCCTTCAAAATACCATACCTTTCATCATTTCCATGTTGATTGCTCTCTAAGTCCTAGTCCTACTTTCAAGTGGGCTCTTGTCCTTGAAACCCTTGAACCCTTGACCCATGACCATTTGAGTTGTCCACCTCAATGAAGCTACCATTTGAATAGTCTTTGCAAGAAGAACCCTTGAACCTTTGATTGACCAAGGCTGTGCTCGTCCTTACCCAGGCCAAGCATAACAAAAGGTCAAGCTCTCTTGTCTAAGGCTACTACCATCATAAGCCTTCACCATTTCCCAATGACCCTCCTTGAACCCTCATTGGTGGTGCCCCCACAACAAGTCCCCCTCTGAAACCTGTTACGACCGGTGTAACAAATAACGTGTATGCGGATGACTGAAGTCAACAGTGCTACAGACAGGTCTTCCTCAGAAGACAATGGCGACCTTCTTGGTCTGCAAGCGGATCACACGATCGGCGAGCGGTGTGCAATGGTTGTGGCAACCTCAGCTGGTATGCTGTTCACAAGGCAATGAGCGGGCTCCCTCCAGGCACACAAGGAGTAGTCAGCTATGGACAGGTTGTGGGCAAGGCCTGTATCTGGGTGCGGCCTCTGGTCAATAGGTGGCTGGGCATGGCTAGCGTTGGGCAATGGCTAATGGACTGATCCTCTGATCAGGGACAAAGGGGCGACCTCAGCTAGTAAGTTGTTCGCAGTTACCTGATCGAGATCAGGATTTAGACTAGTGAAACACTGGTTTCGCAACGCTGGCACTGGCATTGACAGTGAAGACTTCAAAATCCACGTAAGATTGCATAGATCAAAGTTAGAGTTACATGGGCGGGGATTCTAGCTATTTATACTAAGCCCCTTTAGGGCCGGCTAGAGATAGAATCTCCACACTAAAGTAAAAGAGGAAATGATGCATCGTGTCGCGTATGATACAAAAGGAAGTGACACGTCACATGAAGTGAAAAAGGAAAGATGCATTGCATAAGATAAAAGAGGAAAAGACGCGTCACGTAAGATAAAAGAGGAAAAGACGTGTTGCGTAATATGAAATAAGATGCTGCGGGTGCAGCTCAACTAAATAGGAAGAGATTAACTGAGGCTGGTGAGTCATGATGAAATGGATATGAGTCATATATGAGAGAATATGACTTAGGAGTAATAGGTCCACAGTAAGATGAAAGAAGTCCGGGAGTGATACCGGAATGGAAGATGTCTTCAGGGCGATCTAAGGTTGGAACAGCAAGGAGTCCAGGATGCCTTCCCATACCTCCTGAGGGATGTCCAGGTCTGGGAGGATGTCGTCCCAGAGGGAATCTGGTATCGGGGCAGATACCAATAGGTCTAGAGATGCCATAGGCGAGAGAAAAATAGTACCCCCTAGGACACTTGTAACATTACCCCCATTGTAACATTGATCCACCAGATCAATTATCTCTATCTCCCTCATTGACATCATGGTTGGTGAGATCCCAGGTAGAGGGATCGATGTCATCCTTGGTGCAGTTCCAGGCTTGGTGTCCGAGGGTATTGCACTTCCCACAACGGGCGGAGGGACATTTGTATTAAGAATGACCGGGGGCGGCGACATTGCAGAAGGGACACAAGTAGTGGGGGCAATTGGGGTGGATGTGTCTGGGTTCACAGCACTGGAAGCAGGTGATCCCACTGAACTGTACATGTGGGGGAAACACTCACGACAAGGCATTATTGGAGTGAAAAATGGGACAGGGACGACCATCCATGGTGGTAGGGGAGTGATCTGGGGTAATGGGCTCAACAGCAGGTACTGCTGGAGATTCCTTGGGTATCCTGGGTAGGAGGTGCCCAGGGGTGGTGTCCATGTCAGTGGATACATTAAGGTGGGGGAGGTGTGGCATTCCGGCAGAGAAAAGAAAGTTCCGCTGTCTGTGGAGTCGGGGGAATAGGGGAGAGGGTTCAGGAGATATGGGGGAGGGTACACGGGTGGTATCTCCGTCTCCTCATTCTCCTGAGTCAGAGCTAGACTCATCGGACTCGTACTCCTCAGCCGCAATGGCTGCCCATCTGAGGCATCCATTGTTTTGGGAGAAATCTGCGGGGTGGAGGTTGGGAGAGAAGTATTCGGCTCTCTCATCTGCGGATAGGAGAAGGAGAACTGGGTAGAGGGCATTGGCGAGGATGGGGTTAGGGAGGAGAGTGAGGATGCTGTCAAAGCCTTCTTCTTCGAGGATGTCCAACGTGAGGTTTCTGGCCTTGGTGAGGGTCTGTTGGAAGGCGTTGACAGCAACGTTGTTCTGGGCAGAGTGTCGTGGGACATTGGTGAAGACATGGGGACCTGACGAACACCAGATGGCCCTGGTAAAAAGGGACTGAAGGGTGGTGTAGATTCGGTACTGTTTAACAAGGAAGACAAGGGTGGTGTTGGCAGTGAAGAGGGGTGTTCTCTCGAAGATGTTAGGCGCATCATTGTTTTTGAGAGCAGTGACATAGAGGGCATGGTGGGCAACGGAGGGGAGACAGTTGAGGTGGGTGCACAGAGGAGCGGTACTGTTGAGGAAATTGTGGGACATGGGGGTTCTGAGGAAGGAGCGATCAAAGGGATCGTTGCTTTTTGTATTCCTCCAGGAGTTCCCAAGCGTTGTCAAAATTTCTTTCAGGTTTCCAAGTATCCTCGGCATCGGAATAACCTTTCCAGTGTATCAAATACTGTCTCCGGTTATTGGTTCCGTGAGGGTTGGTTATTCATTCCATTTTGTATTCCTCTTCTCCATCTATTAGCTCTGGCAGCGGCTTATTGAAATTGGGGCTGTGTTCAGGGGTTTCCCGATACGTCAACAACAGGGAGGCGTGGAATACATTGTGGATTTTCCACTGTTTCAGGAGGGTGATTCAGAAGGCTACTGGGGATATTACTTCCAAGACTTTGAATGGCCCTAATCTTTTGGGTGACAGCTTTTGAGAGATGTTCTTGGTTCAGATATTCTTTGAATCCAACCAGACCTCATCTCCGACTTTCCATGGTTTGAACTTGGAGTGGATCCTCTTCTTCATTTGCAGTTGGGTCAGGGCATGCACAGCTTTGGCTTCTTTACATGCATCCTCAAGGTGGGAGAGCCGTTTTTCTAGCGCAGGCAGGAACATGGTACCGAGTTGGGGGTATGATCTGGGTTCATATCCCATGATCAAGGCAAAAGGGGACTTCCCTGTAGACGAATGCACAGCGGCATTATGGGCAAATTCGGCAGCAGTAAGGTGATCTAACCATAGTTCGGGTTTTCCTTGGCAGAATATTCGGAGGTAGGTTTCCAACTCTTGGTTGTACCTTTCGGTTTCTCCATCAGATTGAGGATGATAGGCAGTGGACAGGAATATGTCATTGTTACGACCGGTGTAACAAATAATGTGTACACGGAAGACTGAAGTCAACAGCGCTACGGATGGGTCTTCCTCTGAAGACTGGGCGACCTTCTTGGTCTGCAAGCAGATCACCAGATCGGCGAGCGGTGTGCAACAGTTGTGGCGACCTCAGCTGGTATGCTGTTCACAAGGCAATGAGTGGGCTCCCTCCAGGCACACAAGGAGTAGTCAGCTATGGATAGGACGTGGGCAGGGCTCCTATATCTGGGCGCGGCCTCTGGGCAATAGGTGGCTGGCAATGGCTAGCTTTGGGCAATGGCTAGCAGCAACGATGGCAAAAGGGGTGACCTCAGCTAGGCAGCTGTTCGCAGTTACCTGATTGAGCTCTGATTGACAGAAGGTCGAGATCAGGGTTTTGACTATGATGAAACACCGGTTTCATGACACTGGCACTGGCGCTGACAGCGAAGACTTTGAAATCCACGTAAGATTGTGTAGATCAAAGTTAAGGTTACATGGGTGGGGATTCTAGCTATTTATACTAAGCCCCTTTAGGGCCGGACTGAGATAGAATCTCTGCTCTAAAGTATAAAAGGAAAAGACACGTTGCGTTGCGTACGATATAAGAAGAAGTGATGCGTCATGTCACGTGTGATATAAAAGGAAGTGACGCGTTGCATGAAGTGGAAAAGAAAAGACGCGTTGCGTAGACAAAAGAGGAAAGACGCGTCGCATACCAAAAGAAGAAGACGCGTCGCGTAATATGAAATAAGAGAGCTGCGGGTGCAGCTTGACTAAATAGGAAATGAACTGAGGCCGGTGAGTCATGATGGTGGGAACACGAGTCATATATGAAAGAATATGACTTAGGAGTAATAAGGTCTGCAGTAAGAATAGATAGAAGTCCGGAGTGGACGATCAGGGTTGGAAGAGGGAGGAGTCCAGGATGCCTTCCCATATGTCCTGTGAGATATCCAGGTCTGGGAGGATGTCGTCCCAGAGGGAATCGGGTATTGGAGCAGATACCAATAAGTCTGGAGATGTCATAGGCGAAAGAAAAATGGTACCCCCTAGGACACTTGTAACAGTCATAGTCTAGTAGTCGGGCAAGTTCCCTTGCGAATGCAGAGGCGAACTGTGGTCCCCTATCAGAGATCAATCTGTCATGTAAACTAAACCTTTTGAACACATTTTCAAAAAAGAGTTGGGCAATTCCTGCCGAGTCGGTGGTTTTTGTGCAAGGAGCAAGAATGACCCCCTTACTAAGGCCATGGTCAACCATGACCATAACAGAATCGAAACCCCACACTGGGGGGAGGTCTGTGATGAGATCCACCGATAGGTGGGAAAACAGACGGGATGTTTGGACGGTGAGAGGTACAAGGGGTGGAACCGTAGGGTGGGTTTGTACTTTATTGGCTTGGCAGACAGTGCAGCCAGCCACAAACCGACGGACAAAGGCAGACATGCCTGGCCACCAATAATCTTTTGACAGGAGCGCAACAGTGCGCATGTGGCCACCGTGGCCTTCTTCCAGCAAGGTGTGTGCTTCCAGCACGAGTTCTTGGCGGGCATCGCTGGGGATATACATACGGCCCTTATAGTAGAGCTTCCCTTCTAGGAACATCCAATCGGCAGGGGAGGATCGTCCAAACAGGGGTATATCATTTTCCATGCCCTTCAGGGCGTCAATAACAAGGGGGTCCTCCTCTGAGGACTGACGGATTCAATCGGCAAGCATGAGATCGAGGGTTCAAACTTGGTGGGCAAAGGCATTGTTTGGCAACAATTGGACATTGGCATTGTCCATGGTGGTGTCGACGGTGTCATGTCGAGACAGGGCATTGGCTGGTCCCATCTGGGATCTGGGCAGGGCAGTGTAGGCAAGGTCAAAATCCTGCAAAAATAACAGCCACCTGGCTTGGCGACGGGATAACTTCCGAGGTTGCTTAAAATAGGTAAGGTTCTTATGATCTGTAAGAACCGTTATGGGAAAGGCAGATCCTAACAGGTATTGGCGCCATTCTTCTAATCCTCAGATCACAGCAAGTAATTCCCAGTCGAAAATGTCATAATTGTGCTCAGCAGGGGCAAAAGTCTGGGAGAGATAGCCACACAGCTTATAGTCTCCATTGGGGTCACATTGCATGAGGACACCGCCTGGTGCAGTTAACGATGCATTGGTCATGATGGTAAACGGGCGATCGGGGTCAGGGAAAGCTAGGACAGGTCGTTTGGTGAAGGCATCATGTAGTAATTGGAACCCGGTTTGATGTTTGTCGGTCCATTCCCAGGTCTGGTTTTTCTTGGTTAGGTCCAGGAGGGGTCGGGCAAGCTCCGAGAACAAGGGGATGAATTTCCTATAGAAATTGCAGAATTCTAGGAAGGAGCGGACATCTTTAACATTTACGGGGGGGTCCATTCTTCAATTGCCTTCAACTTGGTTGGGTCCATCTGGACTCTGTCTTTACTAACAATCATTCCAAGGTATTCAACGGACAGGGCGGCGAACGTGCACTTTTCCAGCTTTAGATACATTTCATGTTCTTGGAAGTGCTGGAGGACCTTCCTTGTCCTGTCCTCGTGGGAGTCATGGTCAGAGGAGTGGATTAAAAGGTCGTCCATGTATATAATCAACCATCCTTCAGCAATGAAATCACTGAAGAGGTCGTCCATGAATGCTTGGAAGGTTGCTGGGGAGTTACACATGCTGAAAAACATGATGGCAGGTTTGAATAACCCAAACGGGGTGAGGAATGCGGCTTTCCACCGATCTTCTGGTTTGATGAGGACATTGTTATATCCCCACTGGACATCAAACTTCGTGAAGATGGAGGATCCTTTCAAGCGATCTATCAGATCAGAAATCAGGGGGAGGGGGTAGGCGTTCTTGATGGTATGGAGGTTAAGGTACCGATAGTCCTGACATGGTCTCAGTTTCCCATCTTTCTTCTGCACGAAGAAGAAAGGGGAAGCTTGAGGGGACTTTGACAGGGTGATCTTCCCTGTGGCTAAATGTTCGTCCACAAACTCCTTACATGCGGTCATCTCGGCTGGGTTGAGTGGGTAGGCTTTAGCTTGTTTTGGTATGAACGAGTCTTTCAGCTCGATGACATGGTCATAGGGTTGAGAGGGGGGAAGTTTCATGGTATCCTTCTTGTCAAACACATCTTCATACTGTTGGTAGGCTTTCGGCAGCTCTACCTTCTTGGTTCCCTCTGCCTGGGCAATAGTAGTGGAGAGGGTCATTCGGCGGAGTATATTCGGCGGAATGACTCCCTTCTCCTGCTTCAGGAATTGGACATGGTCCGGGATGGTCCATCTTTTGTACTGGTCATAGAGTTCACTCTCTATGTTTTTGTTCTCCTGATGACCCAGGAAATGCAACAAATACCTCTGAGCGGTATCTTCCGAGGTAGTCAATTTATAGTTGGCCGGAGTAATGACAACCTTGCTGTTCTGCCAATCTATCTCGGGATTCATAGTTTGGAGCCATGGCAGGCCCAGGATGACATCATCCTTTCCACAGTTCAGGACAAGCAGCTCGCATTGCTCTCGTACTCCTTGGAGATCAATGACCACCGTGGTCTTCTCCTTTATCGTTCCGGATTGGTTCGGCATCCCATCTATGTTCCATGTGGCAATAGGAACGGCTAACGTTTCAGTCGGCAGTTTCAGTCAGGTGACTGCCTCCTTTGCTATAAAGCATCCTGTCGCTCCACTATCCAAGAAAGCATTCACGCCAACAATTTGCCTGTTTTGTTTCCAGATCGAGAGGGGAAGACAAATAGAATTAGACTTCGATCCAGAAATAAATATGGGGGCGACATTTATGGAAGGTAGTGATGTTGGTACACTCCTTCCCTCTAAAAAGACATGTTGAACTCCTTGTCGAGTTCATCTGCTGAGAGGACTTTGACCTCCTCAGCTATTAACGGATCTCCATTTTCATCGCAGGTGGGGTCATAGATGGACTTCAAGGTACGAAGGACTTGATCATATTCTTGGCTTCCTTCGACAGTCCTGAGGAACGCATCCAGAGGGTCTTTGGTGGCAGGAGTGGCAGAGAACAAGGTGGGGGAACTGGTAGGGATGGCCCTGGCGAAGTGGTTCAGCTGAGTCTTTGGGCTAGCAGGAGCATAGCCAGGGTGGTTCCGAGTTGTACAACCAGTTTTCTTGCAAACAAAGCATCTCCTCTCGTGAAGACACTTGGCTTGTTCTGTTGGTGTGATCGTAAGATGATCAACATCCATAGCATTGGGATCCCTGTGGCTACTATTGTTTCCACCAAAGGATACCTGTGGTCCTCTTCTAAGGTTTCGGATTCTCCTGAGCCCTCCTTCGATCTCGGAGGCTTTGGAGTAGATCTCTTCCATACTCTTGGCATTTTTGAGCATACCGGACAGAGTGAGCTGGGTGGCAATGGGGATGGAGAGCCCTCTGAGGAACCATTCAGAGAGGGTGGCGATGTCAGATATTTCGGTTCTGATGGCAAGCATGGAGAAGATGGAGACATATTTCTCGACGCCAGAATTGTCTCTCACATCTTGGACAAGATTTGCAATCTTGATTCTCATGGAAGCGGCGGTATCATAGGGGGAAAAGGTGGTATGGAAAGCTTTGGTAACTTCTTCAAACCTTCATTCTCCCTCAGTGAGCGTATTATCATTGAGCTTGGTAAGCCAAGCCTCGGAAAAGGACTTCCCTCTTCCCTTGGACATGCAGTTGAGGAAGATGAGGGATTTGGCGTGATCGTTGTACTTTTCTTCATGGAGAGAGAAGTATCCCTGCATGGCAAGGTACCATCTGTGAGCGTCATCTGGTTCTCCCGAGAATTCTTCAGGGAGAGCAGCTTTGATTTCATCCATCCTGATCTGATCTTTGTCGTCAGAATCATCACTTCCGGGTCAGGGTCTTGGTGATAGGGGTCGGTCTTGCTAAGCAGAACGTTCCTTCCAAGGGCGTGGGAGTAGTATCCAGCAGCTGGCTCTGGTTGGTCTACTTGGATAGGTTCCGGTTCTGAGGGTAGCGGTAGGGAATGTTCAGCCAATGGGGTCTGACTTCAGGAAGGATGGTCTGAGGAAGTGGTTCGGACGATGGAAGGGAGTGGAGATGGAGTACTCTGAGATGTTCCTCTGATTCTTCTGGAAGCGGAAGAGGTAGGTGGTACAGCGGCAAATGATCCTGGGGGATTTCTCTGGTTCTCCTCGTCGGATGGTTCTCCAAGTAGGCTCTGTAAATTTATATATCTCATTGCAGCGGCTTTTTGACTACCTTCGGGCAGTCAACTGTTGTCAAGAGTGGATCCTGGGGTGTGGCAGCTCCGCAGGCAAAGAAAAACTTTGATCTTTTGTTACGACCAGTGTAACAAATAATGCGTACACAAAAGACTGAAGTCTTTGCTATGGGACAAGTCTACCTCTGTAGACACAGGCGACCTTCTTGATCTGCAAGCGGATCACCTGATTGGTGAGCAGTGTGCAACGGTTGTGGCAACCTCAGCTGGTATGCTGTTCACAAGGCAATGAGTGGGCTCCCTCCAGGCACACAAGGAGTAGTCGGCTATGGCCAGGTCATGGACAAGGCCTGTATCTGGGCACGGCCTCTGGGCAATGGGCGGCTGGGCACAGCAAGTGTTGGGCAATGACTTGCGGACTGATCCTCTGATCAGGGACAAAGTGGTGACACCTTCCTATAGAAGGTTCACAGTTCCTAGATTGAACTCTGATTGACAGATGTTCGAGATCTAGATGGATGGCAAGATGAAACACCGGTTTCAATGATTAACAATGCTGGCACAGACGTTGACAGCAAAGGCTTCGAATTCTATGTAAGATTGTGTAGATCAAAGTTAGAGTTACATGGGCGGCGATTCTAGCTATTTATACTAAGCCCTTTTAGGGCCGGTTAGAGATAGAATCTCCACTCTAAAGTATAAAAGGAAATAACACGTCACGTCGCATATGATACTAAAGGTTAAATGAAGATGCGTCATGTCACATGAGATATAAAAGGAAAGACGCGTCGCATACCAAAAGAAGAAAGACACGTCTTGTTAAATATGAAACGCAATACTGCAGGCGCAGCTTGACTAATCTGGATCAAATGAAATAGACGAAATGAACTGAGGCTGGGGTGAGTTATGATGAAAGGAACACGAGTCATATATGAGAGAATATGACTTAGGAGATTAAAAGGTCCGCAGTCAGAAGTGAAACGGGTCTGAGAGAAGCCTAGTCCTCGAAGAGCACAGTGGAAGTATTCCTCCCATATGTCCTGGGGAATGTCCAGGTCCAGTAAGATGTCGTCCCAGAGGGACTCGGGTATTGGGGCAGATACCGACAAGTCTGGTGAGCTCATGGGTGAGAGAAAAATGGTACCCCCTAGTATACTTGTAACACAATACCTGGTACATTGGAAAGAGTATTCCGATGCTGAAGATACTTGGAAACCTGAAAGAAATTTTGAGAATGCTCAGGAACTCTTGAAAGAGTATAAAAAATGGAGATCCCTCTCTCTTTCCTCCCAACTCTCATGTCCTACAACTTCACCAACAGTACTGCCCCCCTGTGCACTCACCTCAACTGCCTCCCAGTTATCGCTCACCATGCCCTCTATGTCGCTGCTCTCCAAAACCAAGATGCTACTGACATTTTCAAAAGAACCCCCCTCTTCTCCAAGAACACCACCCTTGTTCTCCTTGTTAGGCTCTACTGAGTCTATAGTACCATTCAGTCCCTTTTCACCAGGGCCACCTGGTGTACAGCAGGTTCCCATGTCTTCACCAACTCCCCCAGATACACTCCACAGAATGACGTTGCCATCAACACCTTCCAACAAACCATCATAGAAGCACGGAACCTCACCCTGGACGTCCTTGAAGAGGAGGACTTTGACAGCGTCCTTGCCTTGCTTCCTGCCCCAATCCTCTCAGATGTCCTCTATCCTGTTCTCCTTCTCCTGTCTGCTGATGAACAAGAGGAATATTTCTCTCCCAACCTCCACCCTGCAGACTTCTCTAGATGGAATTGACACCTTGGATGGAGCTCCATCATCCCCACCCAGGAAACAGTTGAGGAGTATGAGTCTGATGAATCTGACTCCAACTCTTCCAAGGAATGAGAAGATGGAGATACCATTGTGGCAACTGCCCCAACCACCCCTGTATCACCAGAACCCTCCCCCCAGTTCTCCACTCTCTGCAGACAGCAGAATTTCCTTTTCTCTGCCAGGATGCCCCACCTCCCCTACCTTAATCTATCCGCCACCCTGGGAGGATCCCCAAACCACCTACTCCCCAGAATACCTGAGAACTCTCTGATCATGCCTGCTCTCAACCCCATTACCCCAGATAGTTCCCCTTCCCCCATGGGTAGCAGTCCCCATCCCATATTGGCCCTTGCCAATACCATATCCTGCCAGTACCCTCCCCATATCCAATTTGGGGGAGTTACCTGTTTCCAGTGTTGAGAGCTGGGACATATCTGTCCAAACTGTCCCCATTGTTACGACTGGTGTAACAAATAATGCATACACAGAAGACTGAAGTCTCTGCTACCGTTCTGTGATCCTTTGATCAGAACAACTCTCTGGTTGTGGTGTGCGACGGTTGTGGTACCCCTCAGCAAAGCTGCAGTACAAAGATGAGCAGGCTCCTCCTAAGCACAGATAGGAGAGTTGGCTATGGAGAGGTCATGGACAAGACCTCTATCACAATGAGGTAGCTTGTGGGCGAGAGCTACAACCTCGGGCCATGGACAATAGCCTGGAACAAGAGATCCTCTGATTGGTCAATAAATGGAGATACCTTCCTCTGAAGGTTCTCAGTTCCTTGACCAAACTTCTGATTGACAGAAGATCAAAGTTAAGATTTCTGGTGATGAGCTTCAAATTCCATGTATAATTGCATAGATCCAAGCTAAGGTTACATGAGTGGCAATCGAACTATTTATACTAAGCCCCTTGAGGGCCAGTCTGGAAATAGAGCACCGCTAGAAATAGAAAGGTACTGTAGTGAAAAGGATGTGAGATCAAATAGACTGTGGGTGCAGTCATATTTATATCAAAATGAAAAGAACTGCGGACGCAGTTAAAAAGGTACTGGAATGAAAAGCGTATGAAATGAAGAGAGGCTGAAATGAAAGCATACAAGATGAATAGATAGTGATAATCGAGAATGGTTAAATGAGCACAAGTCAAATACAAGAGAATTTGACTTGGGAGTTTAGAAGTCTGAAATAATAGATACTGAAATAAGAAAAGGGTCGAAGGGAGAGAGACCATGTAGGGAATACAAGAAAAGGGGTCAACTAGTCCTGGAAGAGCATAGTGTTACGGCTTGATCCGTGCACACAATAACTTCGATCAAGTTATCTTATCTTATCTTATCAGATATGATTAGATTGCATTTAATCTCTATACTGAAGATAGTTTCCTTCAGCTGGCTTGGCCATGAGTGCCACTCATCACGTGATTTGATATCACATGACACCCCATAGTCTCATGACTAGTATCACCTGACTCTAAACCCTAGATGTGATGACATCTCGATCATCAATCTTATATGCCATGATGCAAGACATCTATGACACATGTTGTACTCATGTTAGACACACCCCCGTCCTCATGTCGTCCTTCCTTTCATCTTTGTACTGTGCACATTCTCTGCAGCATGCTAGATGCATGTCTTTCATTTCCATGCCTCATGTTTGACACATGTCAGGCTTCCCTTCCATTATAGAAGCTATGCTTCTATTCCTCATGTCTGGCACATATTTAACTTCTCTTCCGTTGTAAGGCAGTGCTTTACATGACTCTATAGCATGTTAGACACATGTTCTCTTCATGTATTTAATATCTATATGTACAATCAGTGTTACAAGTGTCCTAGGGGGGACTATTTTCCTTTTGCCTATGGCATCTCCAGACTTATCTGTATCAGCCCCGATACCTGATTCCCTCTGGAACGATATTCTCCCAGACCTGGATATCCCACAGGAGGTATGGGAAGACATCCTGGACTCCTCGCTATTCCAACCATAATCACGCCTCAGACTCCTTTTCCTTCACTGTGGACCTCTACTACTCCTAAGTCACATTCTCTTATATGTGACTCATATCCATTATACCGTGACTCATTCTGGCCCCAGTTCATTTCTTCCTATTTAGTTAAGCTGCGCCCGCAGTATCTCATTTCATATTCAACGCAATGCACTTCCTTCCTCTTTCAGTACGTGATGTATCTCTTCCTTTTTCAGTTCATGTGATGTGATGTGTCATTTCCTTTTATATCACACGCGACGCGACGCGTCTTCATTTCCTCTCTTCATACGCGACGTGACACGTTTCATTTATCTTATTTAGACATTAAAGTGGAGATTCTATCTTTAGCCGGCCCTAAAGGGGTTTAATATAAATAGCTAGAATTGCTGCCCATGTAACTCTAACTTTGATCTACGCAATCTTACGTAGAATTCGAAGCCTTCGCTGTCAGGCCTGTGCCAGCATCATTAATCATTGAAACCGGTGTTTCATCTCGTCATCAATTTTGATCTTGAACATCTGTCAATCAGAGTTCGATCGAGGAACTGAGAACCTTCTATACAGGGGTGTCTCCACTTTGTCCCTGATCAGAGGATCAGCTTGCAAGCCATTGCCCAATGCTTGCCATCGCCGCCGCCTATTGCCCAGAGGCCACACCCAAATACAGGCCTTGCCCATGACCTGTCCATAGCCGACTACTCCTTGTGTGCCTGGAGGGAGCCCACTCATTGCCTTGCAAACAGCATACCAGCTGAGGTCGCCACAACCATTGCACACTGCTCACTGATCAGGTGATCTGCTTGCAGACCAAGAAGGTCGCCATCGTCTTCAGAGGAAGACCTGTCTGTAGTGAAGACCTCAGTCTTTTGCATACATGTTATTTGTTACACCGGTCGTAACAATCAGTAGATCTGACCACAACATGTACATACATAGTGTTACGACCGGTAACAAATGATGCATATGCAGAAGACTGAAGTCTTTGCTATGGGACAAGTCTTCTTCTGAGGACACAGGCGACCCTCTGGTCTTGCAAGCGGATCCTCAGATTGGCGAGCGGTGTGCAACGGTTGTGGCGACTTAACGCAGTGGCAGCTACCTCAGGGGTTATTCCTGTTAGTGGCAAAGAGTGGGCTCCTTCCAGGCACACAAGGAAGAGTCGGCTATGGACTGGTCATGGGCAAGGCCAGTATCTGGGCACGGCCTCTGGGCAATAGGCGGCTGGGTCTCTACTAGCTTGGGCGATTACTAGCAGGTGCTGATCCTCTGATCAGGGATGAAAGTGGTGACACCTCCCTATAGAAGGTTCACAGTGCCTAGATCGAACTCTGATTGACAGATGTTCGAGATCTAGATTGACGACGGATGAAACACTGGTTTCTTCGACGTTGACACAAGTGCTGTCAGCGAAGGCTTCGAATTCTATGTAAGATTGCATAGATCAAAGTTA
>QFEF01011564.1:0-11509 GCA_003316035.1 Neoboletus subvelutipes | reverse complement strand
CGCGCACGGGCTGAGACGCGTCAAGGGAAGAAATGTTTGAGTAAACGCGCCGGATGAAAGAAAGAGAGAACGGTCGACTTCTTTCAGCCAAGCTTCACCTCCCTCCCCTCTGTGTACCGATGTTTATCACCCGTGGGAATTCCATATCTCAGCATCGGTCACACCGTCACACCGTCACAAATTGGGTCCACTCAATAATAATAATTAGCCCACTCTCCATTCCCACTATATATATAAAGATGCGATCAAACAGCGCCCGTAAATGCGACATTTGATATCCATCAAGTTTTCGCGCCGGAAACTCGATATTTCCCTGAGGGGGAACTTCCTACTTAGCTGCTGCGAGTAAACCAGTCACGGTATCAAGCAGATCCCTGGTGCCTGCCAGCATTAATTGTACGCGCACCAAATAGAGGACCATTGAATGATGAGGCACTGTCACTGAAACCATCAGTAGGCAGATCATGAGCCAATATTATACCGTGGAAGTGGATCAAAAGCTAAAGCTCGGAGCCTCTCGGCGCTTTCGGATGTGCGATGCCCTTTAACGTGCTTTCTCCACCTTCCCCACCAGTTAGACCCGGGCCGTACGTAAACGAAACCCGACTCTCATACCCGACCAATTTAGCTCCCATATGATGGTACACTCACGCGTTTTTGCTCGAGGGTCTGGCAGCATAGTACGTTTTAAATCTTTATGTGATCTTACACGTACTCTTGGATTTCAAGTGATCAAGTATCCAAACAATCTACTCCACTAAATAGAAAACCCCGGCCCACATCTCTCTTCATTCGGTATAATGATCATCTGAAGGTGACACGTTGATCTTCTCGATGATCGTCTTCACCCTCTCATACACAGCGAAAACGATGGCTTGCCCAGGCGCAACGCGGAGAACTCGCGGCGTGATACCCTTGTAAAACGACCTAGCGCCTTCCTTGCGCCACATGTCCTTTGCAATGATTGATATTCGCTGGATCGCTGTGATTTGAGGCTCCCATATAGTTTTTTGCAGTCCTTTCCCAAAGAAACTTAGTCATCGACCTGATGTCATCCCTGCAGAACTCACGTGTTTTGATAGTGTCAATAGGGGCATTAGAAAACGGACCCATGGCCCCGGATATCAACCCGATTATCATGTGCTGGTACGACGGAAGTTCAACGAGATCAGGCTGGTATCTATGCGCTGCTTTCTTCAGTTCTTGGTATGCCGTGAAGTTTGCGCCTGACAGTTCCGTCACAGCTCAGATTAGCCAAACACACGACTCTCTGGTGAACGCTCACCCTGGTTAGTGGCCTGGCGTAGGGCGGTGAGCGAGACACCTCGATAAAGTGTCGAGAGTCCTTCCTCGCGGATGATCGTGTAAACAGCATGCGCTGCATTACGATATCGTGGCGTTTCAAGCGGATCAACCAGCGAATGTTGTTGGGCCTGCAGTCGGATCTTGACCACTTCCATGGGACAGACGACGGCGATCGCCTCCGACGTACCCGCAGCAAGACCAGCTGACCGAAGCGAACAGCAACCATGAAATTCTGTGCTCGGCACTGTCCACGGCGAGAAACATACCGATGAAAATATTGCCAACGCTGGTCTTCCCAGTCGCTTTATCTGCCAACCAGCCTTTGTACGTCTCGAAGCTCGCGAAGCGGATGGCCATTTTAGGAACAATGCCCGACAAGACCGCGCCGAGCCCTTTGTATAGCGCAAGTGGGGTTTCGCGTTGCACGATTCGGATGCCAGTCGCGATGACACCGCGCGGCTTCGTCTACCGCGTCGCACGCTACTCTCAGTGTGTGACCTGCGTTCAGAACGGGTTGGGCACATACTCCGGGTGCGCTGCCTGTCCTGGAGAGCTGCATCCGCACCTTGATAGTGTCGAGTGGTTGACAGCACAACTGGTGAGCAGCGGGGGTGTGAGGACTGCCCGTTCGGCGTCGCTGAATCTAGAGGACGCACCGCTTCCATCGCGCCAGCGATCCCACCAGCGGTGATGTGGATCGCAAACCCGACTGGTTTCTTTTCGCCGTTTCGAGACATGGGGGTATGTATGGCAAGGGAACAGCAGGAGGGGGAGATGGGGATGATACTGGTTGTATTAGTAGAGAGGAGTCACACACCTGATTGCCCTCCAACGTTCATAACCCCTCATGATTTGATGTAGTCCGTGAATCAGACGCGGATTTAGCATGTGAATTACCTCATTTGGCCCCACCCGCGTTACCTCCATCAAGTCTGCGACTTTGTAGTTTGTTTACTGCCTTCCGCTCTTTGTCCGCTACGTGTAGTACGGGCGAAATCATATATCAGATTAGTAAATCCATCTAGGTGCTAAAATAGTGTGGGTATGACCATGTCAGATAGAGAAAGCACAATAACCCTGCCAATGCGATAGCGTCGGGATATTATGACGGCTTTACAAGAAACTGAAAGCTTGGCGCGTAATCGCGTCGTGATGGCCGTCATGCCCATATGAAACCAAGTCTAACCAAATCCGATTGTGTCGCTGATGTAGTAAAAAGGAAAGATGAGAACGTGCTAACTCGATCGGCCCTCCCGGGTATTATCATGTAACAATGGGTTGGGCGGCTTCTCAGTCGTCGGCATATCAGGCATATCCACGGATCGCTGCGGAACTGACGTTGATTCCTCGTCTCGAGCAACTTCTTGTGGCTCCCAAACAGATCCGCCAAAGGTGTCGTGCTTGGTCCCACTAAAGGGGCGTGTGAAGACTTTCCACTGCACAAAGGCAAAAGCGGGGCTGAAGGAGGGGAAAAAAGTTATTGAATTCATTGTTACGGGGTAGAACGCAACATACGTTACACCCAAGGATACCGCGAGAATAATCACTGTCGTCAAAGGTGGTGAATATCCGTTCGTTATGGTGTCCTGCAAAACTTCACCAGTAAACATGATGTCATAAAGGGCACCATACAAGACGCACCAAAACATGGTAACGGTTTCTGTCAAAGAGATAGCGAAGCCCACGACTCATACCAGATTGTTGGTTGATGACAAGGTCGAATCCGAGGGCACATAAAAACGAACCGGTCGAAGCACATCCGTTGAGCTGCAAAGCAATTCCGTCAGCAAGGATCCAGGATGGGGCTTGGCAGGACGCATACTATCCCGTATCTCTGCTTCACCACGACGAGGATACTCCCAGCGAAGCCGCACACGCTTATGATGAGCCAGTTGACAAAATAGGCATCAGGATCCGAGACGAGCAGTCCGTTTCGCAGCAGGATGATGCGGACCCCGATGGCCAGACCGCCCAGAACTCCAAGGACCAGGATCGCGATGACGCGGGTCATCTCCAAGAGACCCAAACCAAAGCCCATGATGAATAATACGAGAATGCAGCCAGTCAGGGCAACATCGGAGACACCGACATTGTCCAGGGTGTTTACGATGACAGCCCAAGCTTGAAGCCGTCGTCGGTGTCAACGTCAAAGCAGTGACATTGAGCAAGAATGCTTACAGGCAAGCACAGCAGCTGTTCCAACGGCCGCACCTAGAGTTAAACGCCACCCACGGAAGCCAACGAAAAGAAGGGGGGCACCGACGACGAAGGAGAAGACAATCCACAAAACCGCACTTGTCGAAAAACCGGAACCACTGCCGTCCGTGGCTAGCCCTTGAGGTATTTGCTGGCCTGTGACGGGGCTGTACACGAGCATCGTGCCATTACTACTGTCGAAGATAACGTTTGGATCTTTGACACGGACGAGCTGTTGGCCAGCAAGTGCGGAAGAGAACGCGGAGACTCCGCATACGAATCGAGTAGCAAGAACGAGTGCCAAGGACCATGAGAAGGAATGACTAGGGCGGAAAGCAACCGCCATAGGTCACTTGGCAGGACCACCACTGGCGGAAATGAGAAAGAAGAAGAAAAAAGAGCGAGGACGAAACTATGTAACGAGCGGAAAGGTTTACCGGGGTCAGGTGAAATGATGTAAAGGGTAGAGCACTAAACCAAAAACGACCGTAAAGTAGAGGCCGTCGTCGTCGTCGACCTGGACGTGGTGCTCAGAGTCTCTGGAATCCGCTTACGTGTTTTATATCGTTACTCGCCCGAGTTCTGAATCGAATTCTACACGTCCGTGGATATCGTCGCGGTGACAACATCTCCAGCTCGCGATGTGCTTGCCATTGGTTTTTTTTTTGGTCAGTCTAGTAGCACATATTATTAGGGTAACTCTGCCAGCTCGCGGATTCTCACCCGTTAGTCTCACGTTCCCGAGGATACTCCCGAGCTAGCGAAAGTCATGGACGCCAGGCAGACCACTGCAAGCGCGCTCGCAGAGCTCAGAAGGGAATCGCAATCCATCTTCAGTCGTATTCACTCGATCGCCGAAGATGCAGCGTTCGTCAAACAGGTGCACGCACACTACCCCGATTTACCATTCCTTCGTATGTTTCCCTCGCTCTTGCGCTCACATCCGGCTAATCGGACACGCCACAGCTAATATACGCTGCGGCGCTTGGTATACCGACCCAAGGATCGTATGTCAGCCCATACCTGCTTACGTTACATGACTGAAGTCATGCCAGGCTTCCACAGAGCGTGCCTACTTCAAATCTACGGACGGCCATACGAACAACTGGAGCTTTAATTTACGCAGACCTAATCTCCACATTCTTCCCCCGATCGCTAAACGTGGCGGGTAGGTGTCTCAGCCTCGATTTGACGGGTTATTTATTCATCTCACGCAACAGGCTTGTTCTGGTGGATTCGACCAGAGCTGGGAAACGCATCCCGGACGCGCTGTCAAAGACAGTACCGATATGGTGTTCTGTCGTTAACCGCGCGATCCTCAAACGAGCCACCGACACCCACCCTCCGGCTTGGGACACCGCTCTCTATACCCCGCCAGGAAGCGTCAGTCCACAAGAACACAGTCAGATCGAGGACAAGCTCGACGGATGGGCTTCTGAGCTCGCGGTAATGATTCTCTTAATAGTGCCGTGTGTACTCACTTCAAACTCTCAACCATCCCATAGGCCTCCTCCTATTCATTCCCAAAGCTGGATTATCCACTCCGTCCGATATGGATCACACCCGCCACAACCGTCTTCCCCACTTTTTTAAATCAGCCTGACCGTGCGTTCTACCCAATCATATGCGTATCAGCCTCCAAACGGGTCACGGACGGCATGGAACGCCGAGCTTCGGGGTTTGCCTACATCCAAGGATCCGGGGACGATCACGAACTCTGGGGAATGGTCCGTATTCCATCTCATCTCGACCACTCGTCACTATCAGCTCAACCCTGTTTATTATCTTCGATTGTCTCCAGGGTCTCACTCCAAACTTATACTGGAAGCACTGCGACGAGATCTTGACCACCGGACCTTTTGAGCTCCCAGACCTCGTTCGTTCGCTCGTCTCAGCCTCCTCTCATACTAATGACGCTACGGGTCCGAACCAATCTCCATGCGGCACGCCGATCCAACACATCTCGGGACGTATCTCGATCTGCAACATAACCTCCTTACGACCATCCAACTTACTCGAAACCCACCACGACATCGCCTTCTTGTGTTGCACACCCAAAGATCCGAACCGTTTCACAGACGTGGTGGAAGCCTTGCCGAGGGAATCGTCCAGGATGTTGAGCATTCAGACTCCAGAGGGAAAGAAAGGCCAACACCACTTTCTCACCGTCGTCTTGCCGCGTTCGATGCCGTTTATCCAATACCACCTCCAGAACCGACGCACCGTCTGTATCGCCTGCAACACCGGGACGAACGTTAGCGTCGGCGTTGCCGTCGCTGCCTTGGCGATGTTCTTCCGCCCGAACGGATCGTTCTGTTCACAAGGAAATGCACGCGATGAAATATGTACGTGACGTTTCGACAGGGCCGATTCGTGTGTCTCGGGGGAACTCACTCTGATCAAACGTAGCCAAAGACGTGCTCAAAACCCGGCTTCAGTGGATCATATCCAGCTGCCCACAAGCGAATCCATCTCGCACGACGCTCAAACGTGTTAACGATTTTCTTCTCTCACCTTTCCCCGGTAGTCCCCCGGCGCTGGATCGCACACCAGGCTTGGACGAACAGGACACTTGGCTTGACTGTCGGCATATATCGCCGATGACATACGAATCCTAAAGAAAATGATACAATACAAAGGTCCTCTCGTAAATCTTTAAGAAACTGCGTGACTAGGGTTTTCATCTGACTACGACATACATGCGGGGCTACGATCTCCGCCTGGAGACGACGCAACCCGCGTCGGAGCAATAAACTACCAATCGGAACGAAGCGCGTACCCCTGCGGAAAATGTCGATGGGACGAGCCAATATCTGCCTGGACCCAACATACGAGTGGGGATGCATACCCCAGACAAGGCATCGCTATAAGGACCCGAAGAAGCCAAAGGTCGGTCCAGGGAGGGTGTCGCGGATGCAGAGGGTAATGCGAGAAAAAGGGAAAGGTTGAGCGCAGGGGTGGGTGCGGGTGAGATGAGATGTAGGCGAGCACTATCGATGGGTGGGTATGTCAGTCATCGAGGGAAGTAGGGAGGGAGAAGAATAGGTGGTCGCGGTCAACACACCTGAGTTGTGCACTAGACGGGAGCTGAACCTCGTAAATCGGATTCGAATGATACCGTCCATGACTTGGCCCTCCAACGGCAGTATGTTCTCCCCTTGTCAAGTATCAGAGTTGCCCCAGGTCATTCATGGATGTTATCAACACTTACCACTCGCCTTTGGAAACCCTCGCATACATCCCCGCCCCTTCTTGCGGGATAAACGCTAAATCGAACTGGCGTGAACTTTCAATCTTGAGCGTGAATTGCCCGAGGTGGATTTGAGGCTCAAACGCGGAAAGGATCACGGTGTAGTCACCCGCTTTGCAGTGCATCAGCCTCGATGCTGTAGAACAAGAACATCGGGACTTACGTGCCATGTCTGCCGCTGCTCTTGCTCGACCGTATGTGTATGCCCCAGAGGAAGTAACCATTTCCTTTTGCGCTAACCTACACGGTAGCATAAGGGTCCAAAGAAAAGAAAAGGAAGGACACCAGTACTCACTCGATAATCCGCTCGCCGGAAGACCAGACAACGGTCACATTCAGTGGCACTTCTCTGGGACCCTGCGCACTCAGTACCACGACGGACTTTTGCCGTGTCTTGCTCTTCCCGCTCATGCCCGCTGCCTTCGAATTCCCCATAAACCCCCTCAGAGGCAACGCCTTTCCATTGGATGTGAATGCACCCATCCCACTCGAGCCAGCGTTCTCATCATAGATACGAAGGTGCCATTGCGGGTTGAGCATGTACGTCGGATGCGTATGATTCCCGCCCGCATTTTTGGTGGTGAGCGTACCGTCGACCTGTCGAACAGATAAGCATTCGTGTACACAACGACGCATCAACGTCAAGATGCACTTTAACACTGAAACCACCACCTCTAAGACCGATAGAATCACCCATCCCCGCATCCTTGTCCCACCACGCTTTGACATCCGCCCCGCAGTACACGTTCACGGTAAAGAAGACGTCGTCGAACGGACCGTCATAGCTAGCAAGTATTGAAAGAGCACCCGAGATCTTCGTGGGGGATCTCGAAGCCGATGGGGGTGTATGTGACAAGGTCGGGAACCCCTCTCCAACCTTTGTCCTCACCAACACATGCGATGAAGTGGTGTATGGGCCCTACGGAAGATCAATCAAATCGACAATCTCGACAGTAAATCACGAATCAGTTTACCTTCACCTCTGCATCCCCTGTTTTCACCCATATGTCCCTCCGATCACCCTCATCCTCAGGATGTACAGTCAGTGAGATGTACTCCGCTCCCCTGCGAGTATGCGACAAATGTCTCGTCAGGAGGACCCAGATATCCTTGCTCATATCTAGTGGGTCACCACCTCCGTCCGGTGAATTCTGGCAGTCATAAAGCAACCGCAGATGGCACACGGATGCTAGAACACGACAGCTTTCCTTCAACTGGACGCACACTAGACACAGGAGAGAAGTCACCTTGCACTTTATCATTCGCATTAGCTGGTTTCCACACCCTGAATTGCCATTCGTGAGTATTACACTAGATGGTGGATTGTTAACAGAAACCTACTCGTGAAGGATGGGGCCATGCTGGAAGAGCCCCGGATCCCAAGACGCATATATACCTTCGAACGTCGCGCATATATCATCCCACCGCATATCGAGCATGCCTAGCCACAAACGTAATCTGATTATGTATCGTGGAGACCATAACCAACACTCACGTGAATGGCTCGGACTCGAACGGTTCCCGCACTCGGCAGAAGGAGATGGGGTAGTTACAGGCACCGTCGAATTTACCAACGTTAACCATCGTTCGCTTTCCGTTTCTCGAATATCTGGGTTTGACCATCTGTGAGCATGCAATTTTGGAGATAACATGGCCGAGACCAGAGTTAACTCACCAACGACGGCATAATCGTGCGAAGGTAGCAGCTTCACCCCTTCAATTTTCAATATCGTCTTAGCGTCAGTGCCTACACTTAACACACAGTGACCTATGCCAGAAACGCGGTCAGGGGAAATTCATCACGAAGAAAGTTGTCATTAATTCACCCTCCCGAAACCCGTTTGCTAGTCTTTCCCAAGTTCTCTCCCTTTCAAATGAGGTGCTACGAATAATCCTTGCATCAGTACCGGAAGGGTGCAAACATGTCAAGAGAAGATGCAAAACAACAAGCTTATTTAACACTATTCACCCAGCGAATTCATCTGCAGAATCGGGGATGATCAGAAGCCGCACCTTTGCAGCTCGATGTGTTCAGGTATCCACCCAGTTAACACCCTAAACCACAATGGGGTTAGATTCCGCAGAACGCAGCAGCAATGAATCAGTCACACACGCACCGTAGATCTATGGAAGAATTCCTGTCGTCGAACACACACGTATCACGGAAGAAGGTCAGCAATGAACGAGGTGAGAAAAGTTACACATCACTTACGATCCAGGAAAGTCATATCCCCCCATTAGTTTCATATACTAGTGCAGTAACGTCAGTTTCAGTATGTCAAATAAGCATGATGAGGACATACGGCTTTCTCGATCAAAGCTGGCCATGGAACTGATTTTCGTCCTGATGAAATTCCAATGGGACGCCCAGAGTCGTCAAAAGGAAGCAAATCGTCGATAGCTTCCAGTATCGACCATAAGATAGGAGGAAGTTCGATACGGAACAGTATGGGCGGAGCAAAATATTGAGCGCCACAAGGGTCAGGTTCGACGACAAGCATTGAATGGAGTGGAGTAGATGGATGCGATGCAAGAAATGGCGACATCAAAATCATGCATCCAGTAGCCATCCAATAAACACTTACATATCTGTAATGTGCCATAGCGAATTGAAGCGCGTTGTCACCGCCATAGTGCATTGATTTGAAAGTGCGCTACATACTCGTCTACAATCACCATTCAGATATGCTTTGAGATCATATCTGCCCAGCTGATTTCCCAGGAGCAAAGATGAGGACAGTAACTTTGAAATAGAATTTCGGAGAGAGGGGCGTCAGTATATGCGTCATCCTCACGGTTAGAGGGGGTTGAGCGCAGCTACGAGACAGAAATAAAAGCATAGACTCCGCATAAACACCAGTCAGGGGGGAGATAATGCGGGGCTTGGCTCAAGAACATTGCACAACCTAGAACAAGGAGAAGATGGACGAAGAGAAAACATACCCTTGAGTTGAATCTCTGGTTGTGCTGAATACAAACAGCTACGGAAGCACAAACTGAACAGTCGTTGATGATGTTCTGATCTATGTCAGCGGGTGCCAAGGGTGGAGAAAGCTCTTTGGGGGTGAAGGGATTGAGGGAGGGTCTTTTCCATACAACGGTTGTGGAACTGGTGGTATTGGACAGAGGGATGATTGGCTGGCCATTCGGATCGCTGGCAGCAAGGATAGCAAGCAACATGCATGTGGCGCATAGCCAAGAGCAAGGTATACGTACGAGTAATGGGTTCCCGGATTCGACGGCAAAGGGACAGGTTCGCTCCAGAGAGGATAACGGATGTTATTGACCGTCGATGACTTTCGAAGCACATAGGCATGGTGATCTGTGTTATGGTGAGTGAGTACACGCTAGGCACTGCACACTCCTCACCCGCTCCACAGGAGTCGGCCGGCGCAGCAATCGCGCCCATCTGAGCGCCGGGTGTCTCACTGGCTTTCTTGATCTTTTCGGCCCGTTGTATGGCTTTCGTAGCATTTGCCCTGCACTGTGCCTGGATTTGAGGGTTGGCTGCATTAGAGCGTGAAAGATTGAGGAAAGCATCGGTTGCCTCGAGGTAGAGGCGGAATGCGGACGCGAACTCTGCAGCAAACTCCAAGTTGGTGGCACGGTCGTAGATGGACTTAAGAAGGGGACGATGAGTTAGTGAGAGGGTTGGCAGGGCTGACCAACCTTTGCTTCCTGAAAAGTCTTGGGGGACATGAATTTGATCCGTTTACTGTTACCGGAGAGCCAAGAACGCGCGTATCGTCTTACGTGAGACTGCCCTCACTGTCAGGTGCACATGGAATCAGCTTGGCCAAGCTTTCGACCCGAGACAGCGTCCAGCAGTCGTCGGGGTCAGTCCAGGTGCGGGCTTGGGGTCACCTACATACACAAGATTTGTACGATAAGATTTACGCCCATCCTAATCAACACCTAGAAACTTCCGTTCACTTTCCCAAGGCTTGCGATCCTAACAAGTACAAATAGCACTGCCCACTCTGACAGCGCAGTGATGCGGATGTCCAAAAACACTGATCGGCGTAGAAAATTGTGTTGCGAAATATGACAGTTCTACACCTGTCTTGTCACCGAAACACGCCTGCTACTTATACTGCTTCGAGTAAGCGGGCCGAATCACCATGATCGTTGCTAACAGCATCCAATGTACAAAGTTATCCATGAACCACGACAGGGCAAAGGTTCAATCTAATGTGCATCGAGTCAGCTAGGTGGACATCCTTGTGAACGGTAATCCCCCGTCCAACGAATAAGATATAGGATCAGCATCCTACATACGACGCCTCTTATAGGGACCCTCCTCAATCGAGTCTAGTGTCGTTGGTCTGGATCTCGATTCTCTATAGTGGTCGCTCTGGCGGAACCTAACCGGGCCTGACGGGTTGGGAAGTGAAGCAATCCTGATGAGCGAAGATTCCGATACGTCAACATGAGTAGAGTGACTCGAGATAATTTTTTCTGTATACCTGTCCGAATCATCCTTGTCGACTCCAACATTTGTAGACGAGCCGTCCGCGTCGAAAGAAGGCAACGATGAATTGTCTGACATATCCATGTCGCGAAGAGGTTGGAACGGTGGGTAATAAGTCAAGAACCGTTGGATAGAGGCGATTATCGCCGACGCGGCAGGTCGCTCCTGTAGTGATGACCAGCAATGCTCAATCAAATCCCAATGTATGTCATCCACATGTCGCGATTCTGGCCGGCCTGGCTTGTGGCCCTGTGCCATGCGTAAAACGACAGCTGCGTCTTCCCGGA
>QFEF01011555.1:0-14703 GCA_003316035.1 Neoboletus subvelutipes | reverse complement strand
TGTCTGCTTATCAGCTATCCCTGTTCTGTGTCTCTGGCAGCAGCAGTATGAGGTGAAATCCTGTTGTGCTCAAATCATCCAAGATCCAATGCACTGACTAGAACTAGTGTACATGTACTAGCGCTGTGCCTGTTGACTTGACAAGGTACAGGCACGAGTACACGATACAGCATGTTTTAAATTTAATTTACACTGCCATCCTCACCCAAGTATGCTCGTCGTTGAGTGCTGAGCGCTGGATTTTCAAGACCTGTGAATCGTATCCCCCGTATCGTATCTAAAGGCTAAACAGCGACGGCGCACAACAGCTATCAAGAGACAGCGTACTACGTGGCAGTTAGCTTGAGTGGGTATTTGTTGCTTATCAAATCTCAACACGGGATGTGAGCCGGCTCCACGGGAGCGAGCAAATGCCGGTGGGAGCCCATCTCGTATGGCTCGACTGGTATGGGATTGATCATACATATATCATCAAAGGTTACTAATGCGGCTCCCGCTGATAAGAAGCCTCCTTCTCCCCACGTCACCAACCTTTCATCGGGTCGCGCCCAGCACATCCCTTGCTCACTGCTTTACCCCACTCCCCGGGCCTTCGGTCGGTAGTTCACCTAAACGGCCCAGGCTGGAAGGGCGGCGGTCGGGGTAGCGGTTAAGCCCCTTGACGAGAGCTTTCGCGGGCTCGAAACCCTATATAGTCCTTTTACCTGTCCATGCATATGCTGTAAACGGCCCTAGTCCTCGGAGAGGGGCGCCTGACCCGGGCGTAGCAAAAAGGGCTGACAGTAAGTAGGGTTGCGCTCCCTAGAATCCCAGTAATGGGCAACGGACTGAGGATACAACGACTAATATAATGCGGACGCAATATGAAAACTTTGGGAACAATGGCGCGCTCGGGCCGCTAAGCATGAGCGTGAGTCGAAACAAGGTGCACTTGGGCCGATGTGACGAGGAGGATACGCTATCGCCGCCGCACCTGATGTAGTACTTCCGATGGGCCACACAGGTGTCCTTCGGGGTGATTATGGATGATGATTTGAACCAGCGACTGATCAGACAATGCAAGTGGAAGTGAAACTCGATTCTCACGCACCACTTCACGAGTCGACGTCAACGTACCTTCCGCCCCGGAGTGAGTTCAAGAGACATCGTTCGTGAAGGTATGTAGGAGATGTCACATGACAGGTACAAGGCAGGTCGAACGGTAGCCATTGGTCATGTATGGGGTGAGCTTGTAACCATTAATCTTCCTCCTGCTTTGTTTTGGAATCGATATTGTACTTAATCGACCGGTCGTTGTTGGGGTTCAACAAATCTGAGCCACATTTAGGACGTCATAGGTGTCGTTTGGCTCAAACTCGTAGTCGATGTGCTGGTGACCAGGCTGACTAGAGAGAGCGAATCCTTTTCCTCAACTCCATCCACTTGTCAAAATCCTCTTTCGCAGTCTTCAATACCTTTGCCCGTGCCTGCTCACGCATATTCTCGTAGTCGATCGTCTCCTTCCAACCTCTCCAAGCAGTTTTATCCAACATTCCCCACCAATCCTTTTCATACGGGTGTCCTCGCGCCCCCACATAACCCCATGGTTTAGCTGTGGCTGGTTGCCGGAAGAAATCTAGAACGACTCCCATCGAGGGATGAACCGGTCCAGTGAAATGGACGATCGCTGGGTCATTCATCTCTTCTAAGTTGATCTTCTCCTGATAAATCCCAACCCATCCCGCGTACGTTCCGAGACCCTGCGCATTCCAGGTGAGGTCCAATGATACCCAGTCATCCTTAAATTGAGCGTTGAGTGAATCTTGATCATAAAATCTGAAACCCTTGAGCTCGTAGCAGCGTGCTTCGAGTTCTGGGAAGGCGGTGCGGGTCCTCGCAAGGTTCATCAATAGCACACCTGAATTGAAGTGGTCCCGGGGGACACCCCGGTGTCGTCCTATGTCTGGCACGGCAGCAAGAGGATGACCTTTGAGATCGGTGTTCCACAACTCTCTCAAGTCTTTGCGCACCAGGACGTCCGCATCCAGATAGATAGCGCGTTCGACTGGCAACCATTTCATCACGTCGACCCTTGCACAGGGTGTGCCCAATTTGGAAGCAATGGCGTTCGGAGGCAAGTCTATGAAAATGAGGGTGATATCCGGGCGTGTGGGCAAGGATGCCTCGATCTTTCGCTTCTCTTCCGCAACAAGACCACAATCGACGAGATAAAGAGTGATGTTGCCTTGGACATTTTCCGCGATACTGCGCAGAGTCACCGCAGCTGGCATGGCGTATCCAGAGTCGATGGTGAGAACGATGTTTATCCTGTCGCCGATATGATCATCGTTGTGCTGAGTACCCATTGTTGCTACACACGATGGTTGCGATGGTTAGCCAGACGATACTGATCTGTTTGATGAGAACTTATTTACTTGATTACGAGATGGGTGGACTGTTGAGGATTAAGGTGCGGCATGGGTCTCCGTACTGTTGAGAGACTCGGAAGTACATGTGTTATGGTTTCTGGCTCAATATCCGACCGTCGCTTCCACATGTTCTAAAAAGATCAAGGTCTGGGCAAAAAAGGAACTAAATCCAGTGGTGGGAATCAAATGAATGAATAAGATAACTCCAGTGATATCTAATGTATTGAGCACTGAAACATCACCATCGATACGCCATCGTCGACATGTTGGAGTGTCATTATATCCCCTTCTGTTAATCGTACTCCTGCCGTGTGTGAGTCACTCAGTGGCGTCTTTCTCCACCGTCACGCGCCCCTTCAACTATTATTGTTGGCTTCTATACATTATTGACTTGCGAGTCGATCCGAATTTGCTTACGGCCAAAAGCTATACACTGCACTCTCAAGAGTCTGACAATCAGAAGCCGTGATACTTGTAGCAACATAGGGCATATAAATTTACTGTTGCTCTAGCTTAACCCACCACTTCCACAATTTGCTCTGAATGCACTTACGACGTAGACGAGTCGCACACATCGAAGCGACAGATAAGCATAACTCTCTGCATGGTCCAAATTCAATTCGGAATCGGCACAAATAATCTCACAATGCAAGTGATCTTCGGGGGATCTCCGAGTGCCTTTCCATGTTTGAATAGATTTTGTGATATCGTGGCCTTCTATACACGATTGGCTCTAAATGTTAAAGACCAGTGCCATATCGCACTACGATCACCTTATCCTCATGGCCGTTCCTTGTTCTTACTGGAGCCGTGACGTGAAGCGAAACATACTCGCAACCATGGGAGATGTCCTACCCAAAGTGTCACCGCGAGTGTCTCACATATACAACGAGGTTGATCTCGACCTAACCCACCTTGCATCTGTAGACCATCATCAGGTAAAGCTTCACTGAAACTGACGACCCCCAGCTGATTGCTGGGGTTATTGTGTATAGCAACGATGATCACCCAACTCAACGATGTCAACGACGATAGTATAATCATCACACTTGCCTTTGACTCGGGATACGCCATGCCAGCTGCGGTGACTCTGCGTAGTGTCGCCGAACATGTTCAAAGTCGGATTACGGTGTACATCATCGATTGTGGTCTCCGCGCAGAAGACAAGAAGAAGATCGAAGCATCTATTCTCATACGCCCCGATATCGTCATGCTCTTCATAGATTTACCTCTGAACGCCATAGCCTCTAATTTAGGTGCTGCTTGGGCAAGGATCGATATGATGAAATGCCTACCTGCCGAGCGCGTTATTTATCTCGATGCGGACGTCTTGGTGCGCAAAGATATGAGAGAACTGTGGAAAACCGACCTCGGTGGTCGCGCTATTGCCGCCGCGCCTGACCTATGGTGCCCCATGGGACACGATCGTGTCCCCCGGGGAGAGTATTTCAATTCAGGCGTACTGTTGCTCGACCTCGTAAAAATCCGCCCTACGCTTCCGACGCTCGAAACCCTCTGTTACGAGATGAAGGATGCCGTATTTTGGGATCAGGATCCGCTCAACATTCACTTTAGAGGTGACCGGGTATGGTTAAGCCTCATGTGGAATGCGCACGGAATTGGAACAATTGCCACATGGCCTGATCCAGAGAGACAGAAGCTCCCCTTGGAACAACTGAACGATCCGGCGATCGTTCACTTCACTGGACCAGTTCATCCGTTCGTGTCGAGCTTACTGCACCCATACATGCAGCCGACTCAAGCCAAGCCGTGGGGATATACTGGAGCGCCAGGAAACCCGTACGAAAAGGAGTGGTGGGAGATGCTAGAGAAAACTGCATGGAAAGGGTTGAGGGAGACGACGGAGTACAAGGAAGCATGTGAGAAAGCCAGGATTAGGGCATGGAACATAGCAGAGGCAGAATTCGATAGAAAGATTGACTCGTTGTAAGCAGCTAATCTGATAAATTTCGTTGGGGCGCAAAGGGGGTTGCGGATTGATCGGGTCACGTGATTATCTACCAATGCAAAAACGCGAGATTATCAACTATGAAAATGATTGAAAATTAAAATAACAAAATTATTGCACATAATCAACATGACTTGCAGCTTCAATCTCTTATGCTAAACATCCACTCCTTTCATTGGTTGTATATGGATTCTACTAGATCCATTATGCAGGCCATCCTCAATTACACCTTGGACAAACTACAGCAGTGCACAAAGTGACTATTGAAAGCTCTGATTTGCTGGAATGTTGGTCAGATATCATGGTTGAACATGAGACTGGTAGCTTGTATTGGACTTGGATACAGATGGACCAAGATCCAATGATGCAGAGGGCAACAAGAAGGGAGATCAGCGGAGAACTCACTGATAGAGTGACAGAGGATTCCTGACAAGACTTGCTGGTGGGCAAGTAAAAGAGCTGGTCTGTAGAGCTCTTAAGTATCTGCTAACGAGCAGATGGAAACTGAGGTAGAAGAGTTGTTAATTATAATGGGAGAGAGCTCCCAGACTATATATGTATCGTATATAGAGTTAAAGAGGAGTCCCAATATAATGGGACCTGCCCTACACCCGATGACTGATAGGGTCAAGGGTATGACATCATAAGTGACGTCATGATCAGTCATGCTGACTGAGAGGGCTAAGGGTATGATGTCATGGTCTAGAGCCAATGACGTCAGAAGTGGTCTGGAGTCTATGACGTCACAATGACATCATATGTCTAGCCCTGTGATGAACAACAGTCACTTGTGGGTCTAGAATGACTGAAAAAGAAGTCTACCGTACTCTATAGTAAGAGTCCGTTTCCAAGATAAAAGATAAGATAAAAGATAGGGTAAGCAAGTATGAAGAGTGTACTAATGTGAACATAAAAGTTCAACAGCTTGCTTTGCACACAAAAATATCAGTACAAGTTGCATGTGTTCTGGATTTGCATTCATTATCTTGTAGATAATCAGGAATGTGCTGGACTGCATTTTTGCTGGTGCATTGGACTGCTGTTCAATGAAACTAGAGGTGCTGATATTGATGTTATCATAACAGAGAACATGAGGTTGCCTCGAGATTTGAATTGCTTGATCTGTACAACACAAAGCAAGGTTGTGTAAGAGATTTATTAGTGATGTGAACAAGATGCAGAGCCCACATCATGCAAGGGCTTCAATTGTCTCCCTTGATGCTCCATTGGTCCACAAGAAGAGTGTAAATGGCACAGCAAAATATAGGCTACAATTCAACTGAGCTTTTTGTGAGTTGTGTGATGATGACCTGACAAGGCTGCAATAAGAGACCTTAATGCAGGAATGTGCTGTAACATTGATGCATATGATATCAGAGTTCTTGGCAGCATTTTCTTTACAAGCACAAGTCATCTGGCAGGTACTAAGTAAAAGCTTGCTCAGCATAGGCACATGGTTAGCCACTGCTGTTCCAATGGTTGAGCTGACATCCCACAACACCAGGAACTCAGGTGTGATTGAGTCAATCTTCAGTTGTATGTTGTCCTTCATGCTGTCCATCTCAGTATACAATTTCTTTGAGACATACTCAATCAAGCATGGTTCCATCCAGGCTGGGAGAGGCAAGAAACCCCAAGAATCATCAAAGATGTTATCAAGGAGTTGGTGAAGCTTTCCAGATTTGTAAATCTTACCCCGATGTATGGAGAAATCTTGCTGGGTTGGGTCAAGGACTACAACTAGTGCTGTTATGAGTGAAAGTCAACCCAGGTGGAGGACCTGCATGGCTCATTTGATTTGTTTGTTCATGGAGACTCATTCCTTCCATGAAAGGTACAGAGATCTACCACAATCTGGGCATGTTTGAAGTGGATTGGTATCATATTTGACATTGGGATCCATGCACATGTTGCAACAAAGTTGATCAATCAATCAAGTCTTGAGTTGAAGTTATCTACTAACTACTGGGCAAGGCAAAAAAACTGTCACCGTTATGAAACTAACCGATGCCTATTTCGACTATTTTGACTGCTGCCCTATGCATCGCCTGCCTCGTGTAAGCCACATGGCTTTCCTTTTTAGGATGCCTCTGTTCGAAAAGCTTTCTGGCCCCCTGTTACAAGTGTCCTAGGGGGTACCATTTTTCTCTCGCCTATGAGCTCACCGGACTTGTCAATATCTGCTCCAATACCCAAGTCCCTCTGGGATGACATCCTACTGGACCTAGACATCCCACTGGACATCTGGGAGGAGTACTTCCACTCTGCGCTCTTTGAGGACTAGGCTTCACTCGGACCCATCTCATTTCCAACTGCAGATCTTGTAAACTCCTAAGTCATATTCTCTCATATATGACTCGTGTTCCCTTCCATCATGACTCATCCCGGCCTCAGTTCATTTTGCTTATTTCATCTTCATTCAGATTAGTCAAGCTGCGCCTGCAGTATTGCATTTCATATTTAACCAAGACGTGTCTTTCTTCTTTTGGTATGTGATGCATCTTTCCTTTTATATCTTATGTGATGTGACGCGTCTTCTTCATTTAACCTTTAGTATCATACGCGACGCAACGTGTCATTTCCTTTTATACTTTAGAGTGGAGATTCTATCTCTAACTGGCCCTAAAGGGGCTTAGTATAAATAGCTAGAATCGCCGCCCATGTAACCTTAACTTTGATCTATGCAATCTTACATAGAATTCAAAGCCTTTGCTGTCAGCACCTGTGCCAGCATCGTTAATCCTTGAAACCGGTGTTTCATCTCGTTGTCAATCTTGATCTCGAACATCTGTCAATCAGAGTTCAATCAAGTAACTGTGAACCTTCTATAGGGAGGTGTCACCACTTTGTCCCTGATCAGAGGATCAGTCCATGAGTCATTGTCCAACACTCGCCATGCCCAGCTGCCTATTGCCCAGAGGCCGCGCCCAGATACAGGCCTTGCCCACGACCTGTCCATAGCTGACTACTCCTTGTGTGCCTGGAGGAAGCCTGCTCATTGCCTTGCAAACAGCATACCAGCTGAGGTCGCCACAACCATTGCACACCACTTGCCGATCAGGTGATCTGCTTGCAGACCAAGAAGGTCGTCTGTGTCTACAGAGGTAGACTTGTCTGTAGTGAAGACCTCAGTCTTCTGCATACGCGTTATTTGTTACACTGGTCGTAACACCCCCCCACTGTTGCTCTTTCCTCCTCTCTCCTCCCTCCTCTCTGCTTTTCTCTTTGCTCTTCACCACACCTGATCCACAGGGTTAAGTGGAGCCATCCGACCTTTTGGAAGATATTCATTTTCTTGATGTCCACTGCTTTTAGGACGTGGGCCTGACCCCAAGCTTTTGTTGTGTTACATAGACCTTCTTAATCCTCCATCTGGAGTGATACCCACGCAGAGGTCATGCTCTGTTTGCGAAGGCTGGGGCACAGGTATATCCTGGTCACTGAGGCTACATAATATATCTCAACAATTATTCCAAGTAGTAATCTCAGATACATAGATAGTGTGGTTTTCAGGATTCTGAGTTGGGGTGGATATTGACCCAATCAGAGACTGGGGAGTAAAGATCTATGTCCCCTGGCAAAGAAGAAGTTTCATTCAAATATGTAAGCAGCAAGCATTGTACAATCCAATCACTTTTTAAAGTGTTTCTACTTTATTTTAGGTCAACTCCACCCACCTCACCACAATGTGCACAAAGTGCTAGCCGCCAAGCTGAGTGTGATCAGCGTATTTTGGGGTCTCCACCTTTTTGTTGTGAGCCTCACATTCCTGTAGTGCTTTCTCCAAATGCTCCTCCTGCCTTGATTGTAAGCATCTTTCTTTCAAACTTCAAAAATATACTAAATCATGCATTTCTAGAATCATCCCCCTCTTCCTATGAATCAATTTCCTGGATTACCACGTAACCTGATTGAACAACATGAAGTTCAACATGCTTGACATGAACAACAATTTCAAACTTTTCATCCACCACCACCACCACCACCACCTCCTCCTTTCCAACATCAGCCACCTCTTAGTCCTCCCTTTGAGTTCCACCAAATGCAAAGTCATGTGGATTACAATGCTATATTAATGGAGAGGTTCAATCATTCTCATGAGCAATGACATAGAAATTGCTCAACTAGAGGACGTAGGCAACTTAATCAAGCCAATCCTACTCCACCTGCTGCTACTAGAGTCCTTGATTTTCAAAGGGAAGCTATAGAACAAGAACAATGCAGACAAAGGGAAATTGGGCAGGCTGAACAGCAACACTTGCATTTTGAAGCTCAAGCTATAGAGCAAGCTAAACAGCAGTGCTTACACTTTGAAGCTGAGCTGCAACGTTTATGCTTTGAAGCTGAGCAAGAACGAGAACATCAAGATGAACAATTACATAGCCGTATTCAAGCTGAGGGGTTACATTATCGGCTGCAATTTGAACAAGAACAACAGCGCCAGCTAATGGAACAGAAACGTTTACACCTTGAAGCTCAGCATGTACATCAATTGCAGCAAGCTAGGCAACAATCTTTACAATGGTTATCTGAAAATGAACATTCAATTCAAGAGTGTAGAGAGTATGAGCATTCACAGCAACAACTCTTGAATAATATGTATCAAGAGTATGATCAGATTATCTCTCCTAAACAGCATCAAGAGGATGAAGTGAGGCATAGAGTTCAAGCATGTCACAATAATGGTCCACCACCATCACCTTCTCCAAGTTCTTCACCTTCATCTTCACCATCTTTACCATCTTTACCATCACCACCACCATATCACCACCACCACCATCACCACCTTTTCCACCACCTTTTCCACCACCTTTTCCACCACCTTCTCCACTCCCACCACTACCACCACAACAATTTCCTCCAGGTGAAAGATCCTATAGAGAGTCTATACAGCAAAATTCCTTAGGTCCTTTGAATATTCAATGTTTATCTTGCCATGTTCTACACTTTGATGGTGAGAAGTTGAGCAAATCAACACACCACAATCCTGTTTTTGGAATGTGTTGTTTGGAAGGGCAGGTGCAACTTCCACCTCTTCCAGAATGGCCTATGGCACTCAAAGATTTATATCTGCATAACAATGATTTCAAAAATAATATTCACCAATACAATAGTGCTCTTGCTTTTACATCTTTAGGTGCAGAGGTGGATCATCATACTATTCAAGGTGCTGGTCCAGAATCATTCTGCATTCATGGTACTCTTCATCATCCCATTGGAAGTCTCATTCCAAATGAAGGTGAGGATCCCTGCTATGCTCAGCTATACATTTATGATCCTCAGGAAGCAACTGATATTTGTACATGCTACAATCCAAACCTTCAAAGAGATATTCTTGCCACACTCCATGACTTGCTCTTTAATCACCATCCTTATGTCAATCTCTATAGGCAAGCTTATGAGATTATGAGGACCAAGCCTCCAGAGCAGCACACGAATATACATGCTCAAATTCACCTTGCTGAAGGTGCTGATGCTCGAAGATATAATCTTCCTATTGTCAATGAGATTGCTGTAATCATTCCTGGAGATGGCTCTGAGGCTGTCAATGAGCATTGAGATGTTGTTCTACGACTTCAACGTGGTGGCTTAAGACATATAAGTCATCTCAATCGTGCATATTCATCACTACATTATGTACTGTTGTTCCCTCAAGGTGAAAATGGATGGGAGCTTGGCATGCAACTCAATGCAGAAGGAAGGTGCACTCGCTCAAAGCATCTTACACAAATTCTGTATTATGCTTATCATATTCATGTTCAACCACCAGATGTTGAACCACACAATCTGTTTTTGGGTGGTCAGCTATTTCAACAATATGTCTGTGATGCTTGGGCTTCTGTAGAACAGTCTAAACTCACCTGGGTGGCCAATAATGTTACAGTCCCAAACCTTCACAGGTCACTAAAGGGACTTAGTCATTTCATTTATCTTATCTTATCCCTTTCAAAATCATGTGACTAGATCATGTGATCACTAGACTGAAGCTAGTTCACTTTCAGCTGGTTCACTCGCGCTCATGGACACTCACTTCTCCCAGAGTCTAGACTTGATGTCAAGAACTCTTCATACCTTAATATATTCATATATATACTAATAACTTTCCATAGTCATTTCCGCTCCTTCTATTATTCTTTTAATCTCCGTGCCTCATGTCTGACACATGTAGGCTTCTCTTCCATTCTGCCACAGCATGCTGTGTCCTCACTCTTTTCATTTCTGTTCCTCATGCTTGACGCATGCATCACCTCATGTATTTAATCTCCATCTCTACATCGGTAGATCTGTAGTACACAAATGTACATAGTAGAGTGTTATACAGTGGCTCAAAAAAGTGTCCCAATGTTTGGCTATTTTGAAAAGACTTGACATTTGCAGGAAGACCAAAAGATGTTAGCTCTAACTCTTACTGGGTCATTGATAGCCCTAACCCTTGCCCTAAAGATGAGCCCTTAGTCATGTGATTGGGTTGTCATGGCACTGAGATATAGCCATATTAAAGTGACATGTCATTGGGACACTTTTTTGAGCAACATTTCTATTCTACAATTTTGGTACTTTGTATGCCCTCCCTTTGCTTTTATCACTGCCTCTAGTCTTCTAGGCATACTCTCTATCAATCCTTGACACTCATCAACCTCTATCTTTCCCCACCCCACTTCAATTCTCTCCCAAAGCTCTCATACTGCTTTTGATGGTGTTGTATAGCTATTAAGCAGTTTTTTGAGGATTTGCCAGAGATGTTCAATGGAATTAAGGTCTGGAGATTGTGCTGGCCAGTCAAGAAGCTTGATCCCTTGAGATTCCAGCCACTCCATGGCTCTTTTAGAGGTGTGCTTGGGGTCATTCTCTTGTTGAAAGATAATACTCTTCTCAGAAATTCCAGAATTTTCCATGGAAGAAAGCAGATTATCCTCCGAAATGGAGACATACTGCTCAGCATTCATCCTCCCTTCAACCTCTGCAAGAATCCCCACTCCATTCCAACTCATGCATCCCCAAACCATCAAGGAACCTCCTCCAAACTTTACTGTTCTCTGGACTTCCTTGTCTTGCAAAGGCTTTCCTGCCAATTTCCACACATACTTCCTTCTATCTGACCCAATCCTGTTGATCTTGGTTTCATCTGACCAAATGACCCTAGTCCAGTCCTCCACAGTCCAGTGTTGGTACTTGAGAGCAAAGGCTAGCCTAAGTTTCCTATGCTTCACAGACAAGAGTGGCTTCTTTTTCTTGACTACAGCCTTGAGAGATGCAGACTTAAGAACAATTCTAACAGTTTGAGCAGAGACAGAAGAGGAGAGAGCAGATTTGATGAGATAGGTGGCCTGAACAGCACTTTCAACTTTGCCAGAGGTGATACTAGAGACAATTCTCCTTTTATCAGTGGGAGAAAATTTGGAAGGACATCCTAATTTGATGTTTTCCTTGCCTGGGTGGATCTTTTTGATAACCCTGGCCACAGTATAGTTTCCCAGACCAGTTTTGGGGGATATTTTCCTAGTAGAAAGGCCAGATTCAGAGAGAAAGAGAATATTGGCTCTAGCAGAGGAGGGAATGGATTTCATAATGAAGTTGGGTTAGCTGGATGGTATCTCTGCTCTTTATATCATTTGTAATTATATAAGTGACATAATCAGACAAGGTTAAAGCACAGCACCCATCAGAACCTTATGTTATTTACTAAATGATAGTTGATAATATCAGGGTCAAATAAGTGTCCCAATAACATATCATTTTAATATGGCTATATCTCAGTGCCATGACAACCAAATCACATGACTAAGGGCTCATCTTCAGGGCAAGGGCTAGGGCTATCAATGACCCAGTAAGAGTTAGAGCTAATATCTTTTGGTCTTTCTGCAAATGTCAAGTCTTTTCAAAATAGCCAAACATTGGGACACTTTTTTGAGCCACTGTATAAACCCAGAGACTACAATGGGTAATCCCCAGTCTAGTTCTCTTGGGAATTTCTCCTCTCAAAGAATCACTCAGTAGTAGCAGTCCTCTCTTCCTTCTCTCTAGTCTAAGTGTTCAGTGCAACCTAGAGTCATTTGACATTTGAGGTTGTTTCACTAGAACTAGACTATATTTCCTACACTCTACCTTTCACCTACACTTAGAAAAACCAACAAGTTGGACACAAGTCAGTCCCTCGTCTTCCTCCTCAAGGATCCACATCGCTCATAGTAGAAGTGCTAGTGCCGATCACCTTTCACAGGACCCTTCGCCTGTTCCTCACCAGCTCAAGGCCTAACCTGCCTATACCAACAGTGTGGGAGATTGCAGCAAGGCACATCCCTGAGGCATTTGGGCTACTAGCAATAGACCTTTATACGCCAGACCATGAAGAGGACCCCAGACACCTCACCCCCGCATCACAATTTTTAAGAAACTTAGAAAGAGAGTTAGAGCCAGCACTCTTCGCTCATTTCACAAACTCCAACACTGGTGGTCTAGTATACCCACCAACTTTAGGAAAACAAATTGCCCTAGCCATCAGATTGGGCACCCCTTACATCTCTCCACCTCATTCACCAATTTCACAAGAGTCAGTAATCGAAGAAGAACCCACACCAGGAGTGCAAGAGAGAGCTTGGTCTTACAACCCCAACAATGGGCCAGGCATTTTACTACACCAACAAGTTCCTACCCCATGCATCAGATCCTTGTCCCTTCTGCCCAAAGTCGTCTTTGTCAGAGCTATCATTAATGAAGGACTAGAGATCCGAGCACCCCCAGTAGTAAAGCAGGAAAGAGAAGAAGAGGTGATCATTTGGGATAAAGTGCCAATGCAACACCGTCATGCTATTGAGTATGTAGATTGCACATTGTGTGACTTGCTGGATGTGTACTCTCCCTTTGGTGGAATTCCAATTCTCTTTGGTGGTGATTTTCATCAAACTCTTCCAGTTGTTCCTCGTGGATCCAGGGAGCAAATTGTAGGAGCTACATTCTGCTGCTCTCACCTTTAGGAACATATTCATCTTTGCCATCTTCACCAAAACATGCGCCTTGATCAAAATGAGGAGTGTGTACAGTTTGCAAATTGGCTTTTGGACATTGGAAGAGGACATGGTGTCAATCCCCAGGATGAGGTGGTTCTGCCTCATTATATGCATTGTGGAAACAATATGAGATCTCTCATTGATGCACTCTACCAAGATCTTTTTGATGCTACACACAATCACCCATTGCCAGATGAATATTTCTTGAATCGCACCATTCTCTCTGCAAAGAACACAGATGTTAACAATATCAACTCTACTATTCTCTCTTCTTTACCAGGTGATCTCATCACACAGACCAGTGCAGACTTTGTCACAGAAGCAGAGTATAACTACATCCCCATTGAATTCTTGCATATCTTGGATCCATCTGGATTTCCCTGGCATAAGCTGAAACTCAAGGTTGGAGTACCTCTCATGCTTTTGCGCAACTTGAATCCATCCAATGACCTATTTAATGGTATACAAATGGTGTTGGTTAGCTCATCCAGACATGTACTGCAATACTGTGTCCTTTGAAAGGAAAATGAGGATGTTCAAGGAGGTGATGATAATCTGGTATTCATTCCATGCATGTCTTTGGATGCAAATATGGATGAGTTCCCTATTCCACTTCGATGTTGCCGATTTTCTATCCAGCTAGCATTTTCAATGACCATCAATAAGTCACAAGGCCAAAGTGTAAAATATGTTGGGTTGGATCTGCACACACCTATTTTCTCTCATGGCCAGCTTTATGTGGCTCTCTCCCGTTGTACCAATCCCAGATGTGTAAAAGTACTATTTCCTGCAGAACAGCCTCAAAATGATACAAAAACAACCAATGTGGTATTTACTGAAGTACTTAGAGATATTTTGTGACTAATTTGGCTGGGATAGCCAAACTCTTTTACGAAAATGTCTTCAAAAGATTCGGACTACATGACAAGTTGATCTTTGACCACGGACCACAGTTTGCATCTGCCTTTGCAAGAGAACTAGCCAAAATCCTGAATTACAACATTTCCCTATCCACCACCTACCATTCCCAGTCTGATGAAGAAACCAAATGATACAATCAGGAGTTGGAGACTTACCTCAGAATATTCTGCCAAGGAAAACTGGAGCAATGGTTAGAATACCTCACTGCTGCCAAATTTGCCCATAATGCTGCCATGCATTCATCCACTGGAAAAACCCTGTTTGCCCTGATCATGGGATATGAACTCAGATCCTACCCACCCCTCAGAGCAACATTCCTGCCCATGCTAGAAAAATGGCTCTCCCATCTTGAGGATGCATGAAAAGAAGCTGAAGCTGTGCATGCCCTAACCCAATT
>QFEF01011547.1:0-59715 GCA_003316035.1 Neoboletus subvelutipes | reverse complement strand
GGGGGGGGGCAACACAACGGTCCACCACAGGCCTTTGAGGATCGGACGCCCAATTTGAGCTTTAGGCCTTAGAGTTTAGTAGGGGCAATTTTCTTTGGGCTCGGCATTTTTCGTTTCGCAGATGCCCGGACCGTCGGCCTCGTTGTTATTGTTCGTCGTCATCGAAGTTTGATACATGTATGTACTTGGCGGGCGTAGATACTACTATAAAGTTCGACGAAGCCCCGTCGGATATTTTTATGTGATGTGGGTAGCAAAATCTGACGGCGGCCATCCGAGCGATTCTTTTTTGGACACGGCCAAGCGAAATGGGTTCTTTTTTATGAAGTAGCCATAATGTACTAGAGGTTTGAACGTCGACCGTGGTCCGAGGAAGAACGCACTTTACGCACACGCTCCCCATGCCATGGGCACATAGAAGGGATATCAATTAAATAGTTCTTGGCGGCTTTCATTTCTCGCGGAGCGGCGTCGCAGCGTGTGATTATCATCATCATCTCCGTATTTGCTGAAGGAATTCCGCCTCCCCTCCCTCCCCCCGGTTATGCCCTGTGGATAGATGAGATTCCGAGGATTCTGGCGACTTTTTTTTTTTTTTTCATTTCAAGTTCTCGCTGTGCGTGCGCGCGAGTGGAGCGGCCGTTGGTAGCGTGTAATTATCTTTTTACCCCTGAGGGGATTCCCCCCAGGTTTGTTACGTGAGTCCTATACCCCCCACTACTAGATCCCGGGGTTGGAACGCAAACATCCCTCTAGGGTCAGCGCTTCAGCTTGGTTACGTCAGGCAACTTTGTACCACCATCATCGACTGGATGGATCATGGGACTGGAACGCAACACGACGTACGGAGAATCACTCGTTCTAGATGGAAATCAGTGATTTGATCTTCATCCCTCCCTCCTTTTTTTTTTGGATTTGGACACGATCTCGTATCAACGATCGCATGGGCCATATGGCAGCTGACCAGTTTCCAGAAGCTCCGAGTCCACACGGTTGAAACACCTAGGCGGCAATCCGAGAACCTCGGTGATTTGATTTCTCGTTCGATCCACTCAAGCTGCACACAGGTCCGCCTTGGTCAAGTGGCATCGTCAGCATGTGACTACTTGCCCGAGTTTCCCCCCCCCCCCTCTCTCCGACGTTCCAGGGCAACGTTTACGTGAAAAAAAAATATACCATCGACTCCCCGGCACTGTCCGATAAAGGTTGTCACATTGAGTCTACGGTGAGCGCTCGAGGTCTCATCAGCCCGCGTGTACCTTTTTATCTCTTTCGATCCAACATTCACCCCCCCATCTGACAAAATCTACTATTTCTCTCTTGTGCCGCAAGTCTTGGCATCATGATTCATGGGACGCCCACGGTACTTTACCGGTCGACCGTGTTCGCTACTTCCGCATTCTATCAGGGGCATGGATATTCTATACATCCTACCTGGTTTGTTATCCTGGTGCGATTGATAAACGCTCTTCGATTTCTTAATTCAGGGGCAATCTAAATATAGTGCACACAGCAATCCAATGCACTCATCCTGAGAGCGAGCATGCAAACTTGCGTAAGCCTAAATTTCGTTCAGCCATTTCAACACCAACATGTTCGGTGTGGACTAGTACTAGACTACAGCCTATCATCGCAGTATCAAGGCGTGTAAGCAACCGATATCGCTACGAGCAGTGG
The DNA here is from genome assembly GCA_003316035.1 of Neoboletus subvelutipes. Classification (NCBI taxonomy): domain Eukaryota; kingdom Fungi; phylum Basidiomycota; class Agaricomycetes; order Boletales; family Boletaceae; genus Neoboletus; species Neoboletus subvelutipes. The sequence continues at coordinate 58,038 of QFEF01011547.1, read as the reverse complement.
GAGGTTCTCTGACTGGTACCTAACAGGTCCTACTTACCTGTCAAGACGTTGATGTCCGTGATCTTTTATCCCCTATGCGGGGTGCGCGCAGCTCACGGGGACCCAGGTTCCTTACTACAGTGCCCCCGTCCTCTGATCTGCTGGGACAAGTGACCCAGGGCCCAAGCTTGGCGAAATAATTTCACCAAATTCTTTCTACTCGGGCATTTAGCCAGCTGCTCTCCTGGGCAGATTCCCTGATGTCACCTTGGGTTTCTCGAAATGTAATTATTGCGCATTTCGGAGAACCCATGGTGAACATGGTGCAGGGTTGAAGGTAGCGCTCGTATAATCTATAAAACACCCCGTCAGCATGGAGCGGACTGCACGACAGCCGATCAACATGGCTGTCGTTCGTCTTTTCTCGCTGTTCTCGTCCTTTATACCGCGAATGGACCCTTCTCCGTCGTTGGGACCCACTCTTCTCCACCATGTCCATCGCCGCGCCCTCCCGGCTGGCTGGACGTCATACGGGTGTTGGACGTAAGTGGCCCAGTGCTGCTGTTGAACGTCACTCACCACGTCTTTGGATAGTGACAACGTGGGCAGCCGTACGCTCTCGGCTGCTTCGTACGCCAGCTCGACCGCTATGACCGTCGAGTCGTGCGTCAGCTTTTGCTCGACAGGGGGCAACTCGTACATCTATGCCGGTGTTGAATACGCGGATGAATGCTGTGAGCTCGTCCATCTCTTCAATGAATGCGTTACTTACGCCACCTGGCAGATTGCGGTAACTCGTTCAGGGCTGGTGCTACGAACGCGAGCTCGTCAGACTGCAACATGCCCTGCAGTGGCAATTCTGCGGAATTTTGTGGCGCTGGTAATCGGCTGAACGTCTATTGGAGTGGCGCACAGCCACCCGCGGGCCCCATCACGGTACAAAGCGTCGGCAACTGGGCTTCGCTCGGATGTTACAAGCAAGTTGTGATTTTGTCGATAGGTATTTGATGCTGATAATCTTTTCCAGTGATTCGACTGCCAATCGCGCATTATCGTATGGCGCTGCCGTCAATAGCGTTACGGTGGAAAGCTGCACTACCGCGTGTTTTAACGCTGGCTACTCACTGGCGGGCGTGGAATATTCCACTCAATGCTGTCAGTGTTATCACGTTATCAATATTCGGTCTAGCCTTACATATTAACTCCGCGGCACATCAGTTTGCGGCTCGGCTCTCAATTATGGGTCTGTGAAAACAGCGCTGACAGATTGCGACATGACGTGTGCTGGAAATTCTTCCGAATATTGCGGAGGTCCAGACCGTCTCGATGTGTACAACTATACGGCAGGAACCACAGGGGGTGGTGGCACAACGGGCGGCGGTGGAACAGGTGGGCCGTCGCCCGTGACAACGGGACTCCCGGGAACATGGACGTATGGCGCATGCTATGTGGACAACGCCTACGGACGGATACTCTTAAACGAATACGACAGCAGTAGCACGACGGTCGAGAGTTGCATCTCTCACTGCAGCTCGAGCGGTTTCACGCTCGCCGGGGTCGAATATAGTACGCAATGCTGTGAGTGACGGCATACCGTCGGGTGTCTTTTCCTTTCGTCGTCGCTGTGCGCTGAGCGGCTGATCCGGCGGTGGCCTCCTTTCCATCTCCCAGTCTGCGGCAATAATTTGGTGGACGGCGCTGTTCAGGCACCTGCAGGCGACTGTAATATGGCTTGTGGGGGAAATGCTGCGTAAGCATGAACGGTCGGTCTGTGTCCGCTGGCTAACGACGAGTTAGGGAGGCGTGTGGTGGCCCCAACCGCCTCTCGGTGTACACTTCGACGGGCAGCGTCACTGCGCTCCCCGTTCCTACGATTATAAAGACAGGTCTTCCTGGATCATGGCAATACCAAGGATGCCTCGCGTAGGTGGTCATACCTTATCAGAATGGCCATATCTTGAATAAATGTTTGGATAAACCTCATCAAACAGCGAACCAGCGGGCGGAGCGAGAGTTTTCCCGTACGAGATGGACTGGACGACGAACAACACGGTTCAGGCATGCTTGGACCAATGTGCTGCATACGGGTTTCCCGTTGCTGGATTGGAATACGCAGAACAATGCTGTGAGTCTTGCTTTCTCTTTTTTCCTCACGTTCGCATGTGGTTGACTTGGAGGCTAGTCTGTGGTGATACCAGTGAGATCACTGCCAACGGCGGAACCTATGTCGCTGATTCAGATTGCAATATGGCTTGTTCTGGGGACCCCCTTCATCTTTGTGGAGGCACGAGCAGGTTGACCACTTACTATTGGACCGGAACGCCGCTCTACGTCTGGAACACGCCGGCGAATACAGGATTTTACGAGGCAAGTTTCCAAAAATAACTTGTACCCCTCGGCAATGTGTGAGATTGATGCGTGACCATTAGTTCCTCATCGGCGGACTCGTCGTGCCCTTGATCGCCACCGTAGGAATCAACAACAAGGTAACCTTTCTAGAAAAGGCTGGCACGTCCGAGTTCCCCAACTCGACGGGAGCATACGAGTTGGATATCAGCTTGACGAACAACTACCAGTTGGCGTGGCGCGAGATGCACCTCAAGTCGGACGTGTTCTGTTCGGGGAGTATCATCCTCCCGGATAAAGGGGCACGGCAGATCAACGTCGGTGGATGGTCGCTCACGTCGACGTATGGAGTCAGGCTGTACTACCCGGATGGAAGTCCTGGAGTGAACGGGACCCATGATTGGGAGGAGAACGTGAATGAACTGTCCCTTCAGGTCTGTTGCGCAGTCCAGCCTCGACCTTGTTGAGTGGTTACATGTCTTTACAGCGTGGGCGATGGTACCCGACAGCAATGATGATGCCGAATGGAAGTATTCTCGTCGTGGGTGGAGAGACTGGCAGCAATGGTCCACCGCAACCTAGTCTGGAGATTCTTCCAAAGCCACCGGGGGGTGACACCACTATGACTCTTGACTACTTGCAACGCACGGACCCGAACAACTTGTACCCATTCTTGCTGGTGCTTCCCAGCGGACGCTTCTTCATCGGTGAGAACACACGATTTACATAGGATCGGCGCGGTCGTCTGAGCGGCATGCTTTCCAGGTTATTACAACGAAGCCCGCATACTCGATCCCGTGACGTTCGCTACCGTCACGGTACTACCCAACATGCCGGGTGCGGTGAACAACTTCCTCGCGGGTCGCACGTATCCGATGGAGGGATCGGCGGTGCTTCTTCCCCAACACGCGCCGTACACGGATCCGATCGAGATTCTCGTTTGTGGTGGCTCAACAATTGGTGGTGGTATTGCCCTCGATAATTGCATTTTCATCGCGCCTGAGGCCACAAATCCGACATGGACGCTGGAGAGAATGGTGCGTTGTGCGCGTGATGTGCTACGAGTGGGTTTGCCTGACATGGATGATTATAGCCATCGAAGAGAGTGATGCCGTGTATGGTAACACTTCCAGACGGGTAAGCCAGCATCGACGGAGATGGCTAAATGTGGGTGAGGCTAACAAAATTCTGCTTATAGGACGTACATGATCCTGAACGGTGCTCACCAAGGGGTCGCCGGATTCGGACTGGCAAGCGACCCCAACCTCAGTGCGCTCCTGTACGACCCATCGAAGCCCGTCGGTCAACGATTCTCGATCCTCGGCAACACAATCGTTGCACGGCTGTACCATTCTGAGGCGACGCTCCTCCCCGACGGCCGCGTGTTGGTCTCGGGCTCGGATCCGGAGACGTACAACCCCGATGGGTCGTACGTATACCCAGAGGAATTCCGGATTGAGGTGTACATCCCTCCGTATCTGAACCAGGGATTCAAGCAGCCGACGTTTACGATCACGCAGACGGATTGGGCGCTCGGCGGACAATACTCGATCGTTGTGACGCTTTTCCAAGGAACGACTAGTACAATGCGTATCTCTCTCGTCGCAGGTGGGTCTCCCCTGTGTCGTTCGTATGAGATTTCTGACGGACGATTGACATACAGCTTCGTCGAGCACGCACGGCAACATGATGAGCGGTGGGCGTATCCTGTTTCCGGCATTTTCTTGCTCTGGGACGACGTGTACGATCACGGCGCCGCCCAACGCGTATGTGTGTCCCCCGGGTTGGCATCAGTTGTTTGTGCTGGATGGACCGACGCCATCGCACTCGGCGTGGGTCCGGATCGGGGGTGATCCGGCGCAGCTTGGGAATTGGCCAAATTATCCTGATTTTACGTTACCCGGGGTTTGAGGTGGGAAATAAGGGTTTTTAAAATAAAGGTCTTTTTCGGGGCTTTGGGTAGGCTGGAATATTTTGGGTTTGGGCTTGTATATGATACAGTCAGGTCGTGTAGATATCCTTTGTGTTCGCGTGTGAATAATGGGATTGGTGTTCTTTCTTGTACATGGTCTACCCACCTTGGTTAGTGAGGATCACCAGATCCATACTCGCTCTCACGGATAACTGATCTTGGACACGATGTGGTAGCATCAAATGACCTAGTTGATTTTGAGGTCCCTGGGAATGCTAATGGGTCCGCGGTTTGCCCGTTCTGGCGTTTACAGTCGCTTTGCCGGCTTGGTCAAGTAGGCAGTGCAAGTCGCGATGGTCAGAGTTGCACTAAAGCTCCTGTAAAATGGACTCGACACATGGAGCTCAACCCCCTCTCTGCTGAATCGCCAGGACATTCGAGAAGCGTTGATCTCTCTGGGTCGATCGACGGTGAGAGATGAATGGATTTGACAAGTTAAAACCAGAACGTCCGTACATGGCTTATGAAAAACAGCGTGAGCACAACACACAAGAACAAAGTGTAGGCTGTTGATGTATTCAATAGAGCGTGAGTGAGTCCTAAACATCAGCAAGGGACTGCGTGTGGGACGCACCAAATGCAAATGACAAGCGGGACCGGGCGCTTTAATGAACGACTATGGGCTATGCATGGGGGGATGCGACAAAGGTTGTTGGGTATTCGTTGAAAGAAGCGGGTCTCGTTCCTCTTGCAAGTCGTCTATGGGGACATGTCTATGACATCCTAGACAGGAACAACGACAGAGTGTCTCGGTACACGAACGTCCTTGCGCGTGACCCTTGTCAGTTCAAGTCGAGCGATTGTGAGGCGAGATGCAACGAAGTCGGTACTCACGAGTGGATGTAAAGTCGATACATATGCCGGTGATCACGTCGAGACAGGCGGTGATGACCAGGGCGCAACATGTACCGATGACTTCGTCAGACATGAATATCACCTTGCTTGCAAGGTCTCTGGCGGGTCGGAATTGACCCATTTCTGGGTGACACGTGACATCGCGGGCGAATAAGTCATTCAATTAAAACTGAACATGCTAGCAAAAACTAAACAGAAAATTCATTGCTGTCCATAAGTATTAGGGATATTTGAATCAGCTTTTGTCTGTTGCCCTCACTGCATGGATATCATGCAATCTGTTGTTCCAGCTCGTTGTTCTTGTCTGAAAAGTTTCACAGGAGAGGGGGTTTCCAATCATTCATCCTGTTGTCTTAATAGTATCCCAGCTTGGTGTTGTTCTTGTCTCGAAAGTACCACATAGGGTTCCGGCCTTGTCCGCTCAGATGCCATACTTGTCTCAAAACTTTATCAGGCCTCGTCCGCTCAAGCAAGGTTTCTGCCAACGAAGTCGGCGTTTCCCAAGTTGGAACTTGGTGGCGAAATACACATGTGAGCTTTGAATCGAAACATGTGTCAACACGACGCAACGTTCTGAATCTACACTGTTTCTACACAGCCGCTATCTTATCTGCGCTCAGTGCCAACATGTTTGTTGTCAACTTTGAGCTTCGTTCGTTTCGTCCAACCTACGTGATCAAAAATGCAAAGAGCAGATACATACATGGCTTTTTCTCGCATACCCAAATTAAGACTACGGAACGGTAATGGTATGCAAACTTCCGAAAAGGTGCGATCTACACGAAGGAATATTTCCATTTTCGTTTTTCGAGTGTGTAGGCCAGCAAGTTCGTGAGGTTATGTGGGGAGATCATGCATTTGAATTGTCAGGTTCGGTTTATCGAGTGCCGAGTAGAAAGAAGAAACTCGAAATTACCCATAACACGATACTGTGGAAATAAATACAGGGGAGGATGGCGAGGAGCAGCAGGTGGACGGGGAAATGGAGGTCGACAATGATCATGCCAGTGGTGAGACCACACGACAGGAGCCAGGCGAGAGGGCGAATCACACGAAACCAATGTAGAACCCGGTAGTAGAGATACAGGACATGGTATGGGACGATGAAGAGGCGGAAAGGACGGTCGTGTATGGCGGTGGAGCTACGATACAGGTACTCTGCGACCTTGAAGTGTCCATGGGCTGCAGCAAGCTCCAGGGGTGTACGTCCTCTGGCGTCGCGTGCATGCGTGTTACAGCCAGCTTTGACAAGAACGTCCACAATGTTCAAAAGACACTCCCCAGATCCGAAGCCGTACCACCAGGTGACCCGTCCGCAGTTCAGAGCAGCGTGTAGCACTGTATCACCATCCGACGCAGTAGCATATACACTGGCCCCACGTTCAATAAATGAAGACACCATCTTCGGGACCTGACTACCATTGGGCACGTCTGCATGTCGCCAGTGGTCTTTCTTGAACACATTGAATAAGATGTCGGGAGGGAATGGTGCATTGCGTGAAAGCAGGTATTCAACGACGGGGGGCCGCATGTAATCCAAGGCGACTTCGATAGGCAGTCTGCCATTGGAGTCGCGAACGGAAGCACTGCAACCAGCATCAATAAAGATTTTTGTCGCTTCCATAGCATTACTCTCTGACTCCATCTGCATAACACGATGTAGTAGGGTATCCCCATTTGTGTCTCGTGCGTGCACGTTGGCTCCATTACGAACAAGCGAATGTATTATTGATATCCACTTGTTGCAACTGTCTTCCCTGTAGGGCTGTGAGGATCGCGATTTCAACGCAAAGAATAGTATATCGGAGGTAAGTAGCACGCCTCGCTGAAGCAGGTAGTCAATTGTTGAGCTGAACCAATGATCGATGGCAATGTGGAGAAGCGTCGTCCCGTCAGAACATGGTCCAAAGGAGCTATGGCCAGCCTCAAAGAGTAATTGCGTGGTTTGAAGACATTCATCTTCATCGGTGATCCTGCGGACAGTGTCCAGGAGGTGGGATCCGTTGGGTGCAGGACAGGACAGCTTAGCTCTATGGTCCTTAAGTAAACGAATCATGGAAGGTTGACGTGTGGTGGACAGTAAGTCTGGAGGAACAGACGCTTTGGAGTGGATAGCATGTGACAGCAGATATTCCACGACGGAGAGAAACCCTCGAGACACGGCGATGTGGATGGGTTGTTTGTTAGCATTATTGGCCACAAAAGGGTTGCAGCCAGCCTCGACGAGCACTTGGGCAGTCACGCGACATTGAGTTTCCATGAATATCGACATGGTGACATGCAAGAGTGTATTCCCATTGTCCTCCCGGAAATGCACATCCATTCCATTACGAATGAGGGGAGGAATCATCCAGACTTGAAACCGCAACACGATGAACAGGACGGCAGGGTGTAATGGCACGGGTTGGGAAGTGAGGTATTCCACAACCTTGCCAAATCCCCGTCTTGCGGCGATGCCGAAAAGCGTCACACTGCCAGAACTACGAGCGAAAAGGTTGCCGGCCACACTGGTGAAGATCTTCGTTAACTCCAGACATTTGTCTTCTTCATTGATAAACTGTCGGACCTCCTGGAAAACTCTATCCTCTTCTGGCTGGAAACGCAAACTATCCGTGTTGCCAATAAGTGAACACAATATCCGAACTTGCGTCGTGGGATCATCCTGCAGCAGGGATGAGATGTCTGAAGATGAGGTGAATAATATCAGATAATTGACGACTTCGTGATGCCCTTGCTTTGCTGCAATGTGAAGGGGAGTTTCACCACGTAGGTTGGGGGTTAAGGGATTACAGCCGACGTCCACGAGAGTCGCTGTGATCTCCAGGCAAACAAAGATATCGGGTGACCGCATAGTGATATGCAGTAAAGTGTCTCCATTGGGACTGAGAACGTGCACATTGGCTCCTTTGCTGACAAGAAAGCGGACCATCTCCATTCTCTTCCTGATTGTGGCTTGCAATGCTGTAAATAAGATCCTCGACGGAAGAGGTACATCCACTGAGAGGAGATATTCTGCGACAGAGATGAGTCCTCGCATCACAGCAGCGTGGATGGGTGGTTTGTCGTCCGCATCGAGTCCACAAGGGTTGCAACCGGCCTCAACAAGAAGTTTCGTGATAATGAGGCATTTGTTCTCGTCAGGCAGCCTCATAGCGATGTGGAGTGGAGTATCCCCGTTGGTCGCAAAGACATTTACAATAGCTGCGCTGCACCTGAGCGATTGATGTTTTACATTCGGATTGAAGACCTACCACGGGGATGCAACGCAGAGGGTAGATTTGAGGGGGTTGATATATTCATCGAAAGCAGAGTTCTAATGACAAGGATGCATCCCTTTTCCACTGCGATGAGGAAAAGTGCCTCTGCACAGCCAACTCGGACAAGCGCCCTTGTGGTAAGCATCAGTTCGCCTCCACCATTCATCTGCTCCAAGTATTCCTCATCCTCGACGAATGCTTCCAGAAGTCGTCGGTTGTCCCAGAGAGCGACTGCCCAATTGACAAATTTAGCCGTTTGTAGCAATCGCTGGATAATATACAGAGGGAACTGATGAGGTTGCACTCTGAGCACGTGGGTCAGTAATTCATCTGGGATGGTACTTCCTTGCGCTGAAAGTAGTTCGAACATTTCTGCATCCCAACGTTCCACAGCGACCTGGATTGGCATCGCCATGCGCTCGTCGGCATGATCCGCGATCGAGGGGTCCGAGTCATCTGCATCTGATCTATCAACAGGCATGCCATCTGGCGTATCTGAGCCATCCACCAACTTGTCGACAATCAAACCCCAGTCGTTTACATTGGCACCTCGCAAGATCAGAGCCCTAGCATGATCGGTTTTGCCAAAGTGCGCGGCATATACGAGCGGGTTGGTTCCCTCCCTTGGTGTGAGGGTAGAACGACCGAGGAATGTGTGAAATAGAGCATCGGAGGCATAAGCAATGATGGTATACATCGTGAAATCGTGCTTCGAAGTTGGCCACGAACTCCCAGAGCGAGTCGACGGGACTAATTTGCACATTCGATCCCACTCCCAAGCGCGTCGGCGAATCATCTTTTGCAAGGTCTCCATGTCTGCAAAAATCCCAGCATTGCCCGACCCAAGATGAGCAAGATGACCGAATCCATCGGAAAGGACATAGTTCAGAAGCGGGCGAGATGTGTAAGATGTGGCAAACATGAGGTCCTGTTCCCGTGTCACGTTGGACGACCGATTTCTGCATTCCTTCATCTCCTCGAGGCAGAAAGCAATATATGCCATGCAAAGCCTAGCCAGCCGTTCGTGCATATCTTCCAAGACGATGTGATACAGTGGTAATTTGGCCTGAACGAGTTCTCCAACAAGGTACTCCTACACATTACTGGTAAGCAGCTGTACGGGAGAGACGGACGCAGCTCACTTTGACACTCATGTGGGAAAGGGTGACAATATCGGTTTCTTTGTGGTGAATCACGAGGCTCCTGCTGACTTCCAAGAAATCACAACGCTTTATCAGGGTGAATCCCGGGTCCAACGCTCGTCGTACTGGGTCAATCGTAATCCCTTCGAGAAGTTCGCGCAAGCGCATCGGCCGCAGGGTGGCCACTAGCCACATCAATCCACGACGCACTACACGCGAATCTGGAAGCCGCCTGTCAATAGCAATAAGAATCCTCCTGTAGGTCTCTTCCAGTCCTTCTGGAAGGCTTTCGAGTACACTCCGAATCTCCGATACCGATATACACTTGTCGAGCGTGTCGATCTGACATTGTACCCATCGAAACCTTGCGCAAGAACCCGTCAGTCTATACAGTGAACGCGTGGATCATTGCTTCTTACATGCCATCTGCCTTTGCACATAATTTAGATCGGATCTCCTCTTTCAGCGCCTTATCGAATGTTCTCAACCGATGCCGTGAGTCGAGCTGTCTCGTCACATGTAGTAGGATATCAGCCGACAATTCGTGGACCATTTTATCCATCGATATGCATGGAAAATGGGAAAGCATCTGGATGATGTTCTGCAGCGGCCGACTTGTGACAAACATCCGTGCGTCACCACTACTCATGATGAGGCCGTCGAGGAGGCTCTCCATCTCTCTACACTCGTCGAGTGCGTCGACGACGACCACGGGCTTTCGAGGACATAATCTTGCGACCTTGGACAGATAATGTGACAGTCCTTTGATGCTGTAGAACGGATCTATACGAATGTCGGCGTCCTTCAGTAGCTCATCGAGCAAATCTTCCGGGTCCATGATAGCGTCACAGAGCTGTGCCGTCAACTGCGCGAGAAGAGACCGCATCACTTCTACAGCGCTCGTAGATCGTCCCATCCGAAAATCGCAATAGAAGCAGACGAGGAGTTCTCCATCCTTCTTCGCGTTGTTAAGGTTATTGATGACGGACGAGCTACTCGCGTGGTCAGCAACTCTACCTCAGTAATAGATAGCCTAAACGCACGCTAAAATTGATTTGCCAGCACCAGCTGCGATCCAGTTCACGTCAGTAACAGAACCATTCAGATCATCGATAGTGACACCTTTTCCCTGCAGCCACAGGAATGACTCATTCCCTTCCATCCATGATCCATATGCATCTGTAGCAGGTAACCACATGCATCTATCGGATTGACGTATCGATGACGTTTCTCGATGTTTCTCGGAGCAACTCAATGCGTCGAGTAGTTTCAACAGCCTATTCAGTTTCTGAGCTGGGTAGGGAATATTGTCGGTGAGGCCGGTTTGTGCTGCCAACGGTTACTTGCACATACAAATAATTTCCTTTCTCTGACCTTCCATCTCAATATCTTTTGTTGAAGCGGTTTGGTGTACCTCCTGGTCTTGCACACGAACCCCTCTGATATAATTGAAGCTCAACCGGGAGCACGACCTGGCCACGGAGTTATAACACTCACTCGGCCCTAGAAGGCATAGTCTGTCTAAGAACCGCCTTCTCGTAGTTCCTGTGTAATGCTGTCAGGCATGAGCTCAACAAAATATTCTACACACACCAGACGTCCGTCGTGAGCAAGAAGTGAAAATGAGCTTTGTGGGTATAGAAAAGTGCAATGGCCGTATTGATGTCGTCTTCCTGACACACGGATCTCGTTGGGGTGAACCCAGAGAACGCCTGTAGCTCATGATTGATGCTGAGCAGTTTCCCCATCCCTCGTAACGTGTCCAAACACGTTTCGGGTTCAGGACCGGACAACCAGTCTATCAAGCGACCATCCAGCATATAGTGACGACGGAGCAATGGATTGTCGAAAACTTCGAGGATGGCACGTGAAGCATCGGCGATTGTGTGACACTCGAATTCGAGCCGGATGAGCGAGTGTTGTCGGACTTGTCTGATGCCTCTGGTAGTGGAATACTGAACTATAGCGTTTCGGACGTGCTGCGTGGCTAGCTCGATGGAGTGCAGGATGCTCTTGACGGAGTCTATTATGAGCTCTAAGTAGTGTTCTGTGTACAACAAAGCGTGACGCTTATATAAGCTAAAAACCCCTGTTTTGCAATTATGTACCTACATAATTAAATTAATGTTTTGGTCCGATGTCGGTTTCCTGCCAGACGAGCAATGTTAGATTGCTGTGTTGCCATTGGTTGATTTGCTGTGCGCACGGTGCCGAACGTGCAGCCAAACCACCGCGCTCGCGTTCGTAAGATTTCAGACTGATTGGGTCAAACTACGCCCGTGCTGACATAATGAGTTGTGGTAGAGCCAGGACCCGAGAACGGACGACACGCACCTTCTCACTCGTTAACCGACTATCACCCAGCACCCCACACAATAACCTATCGATATATCACGAAACTGGCGTATATCATGGCAGGGACAAACGTATGCTTCCCCTCGTTTATGTTATCCCCGTTTTACCTCACAGTGATACACTTGTCCCTTCCCAGGGGCCTGCCACGACACCCACCCCCAACAAACTTGCCATGTCCCGCGCTCTCGGCGCCGCTTTTCTCAGCCATCAGGTCGAACAGCTCGAAAAGTCTGTCACTCGCGGCCCTGCATCCGGAAATTGGAGAGATCGACGTCAGCCACAAGCCGACTTGACTGTGGCCCATCCCAACCCGAATCGCCGCAGCGGCATCGTCACCCATGGCGCAAAGCCCCGCCACGCATCGGGTCAGAAACAGACCAGGAAGGACTATGTCGACAGAGAGCGAGACCATCCAGAACCGAAATACAGGGAAAAGGAAAAACCACGCAAGTCGAGCGACAGTGTGGCGAACAAGGATGCGGATCTCGTCGTCGTCGATGCCAGTGTCTTGGTCCATGCTCTTCACCAGGTCAAGAAATGGTGCAGGGAAGGTCGTGAAGAGATTGTCGTCATCCCACTCGAAGGTTGGTCCTTGCTCTCCCACATCTGGGTTTGGCGCTCACCGCACCGGTGTAGCGCTCAATACCTTGGACCTTCTCAAGAAGGGCACAAGTTCACTCGCCCAGAGAGCGCGCGCCGCTTCTAGGATATTAGAAGCACAGGTTGGAACAAATCCCCGCATTAGAGTCCAGCGCGACGACGCTTTTGTACCGTGGGACCAAATTGAGTTCAGAGACCCCGCTGCCGATGATGATAAGGAGAAACCCGCCTCTCAGACACTCCACCTATCCGGATCTCCAGAGTGGGTTAGAAGAATGATATGCTGTGCCCGTTGGGAGGTCAACCATGCCGTTTCGACCCTTAATAATCAAGCTGTCAAGGACCCCAAGGTCGTTCTCGCGGTCCTATCTCCAGCGTCAGCCCAGGCACAGGTCGATAGAGCTGTCCCAGAGTCCAACACCGAGTTATCCTCTCCTGTCCCTCTTCCAGCGCCCAGCCCTCATCTCCACAGATACGAGCCTCGTTCGGCTGGTATTCTGATCGGTCATTGGGCAGCGCGAGCTGGCATCCCGACACTCGAGTTTGAGCCGGCTCCCGTGCCGTCGACTTCTCCAGCTCAACATCGAGGTGCCGAAGACGATGAGAGGGGCAAACGACCGACAGGACGCGGCAGGATCAACTCGCACAGTGGTAGTGGCCCTCCCGCCACGCGCGGGACGGGCCTTGTCGAACGCCCACCCGCCGTCATGCAGATGATGGAGGTGATTGCTCAACCCAGCAAGGTCGTTAGGGTCTTGGCGAGGGGTGAGAAACTGGACCCCGACCCATGATCGCTAGCGTCCGCATCAAAGGTGTTGTACTTTTCCATCTTTCGCACGACATCAGAGAGCTAACAGTATCCTCCCCTAGATCAATTCGAGTCTCGAGCTTCAGGACTTAACCTGCTTCTTCCTCTCCATGGCGATAGTAGACAAGGACACTGTTGTGTCTTGCCAGCTGCAGAGTCTTGCCTTTGCAGGAGCGCCTGGATGAGACTGCCCATCGTCCGAATCGAGGACAATTCGTGTGCACTTATGCGCTCTGGTGATCAAATACTCTTTTCAGGGCGGATTGTTTTTGTTTGTCCGTGGGGGTTGTTGCTTGTTACCATCACCACCCCACGGGTTCCTAAACACGAACTTATGGACTATCTCATGCGATTCTCTATGTACCGTTCCCAACTTTTCCTGAATGCGAGCCTTGTCATGGATGTATGTGATCCAAATTCGTGATGTGTGTTCCCCAAGCTTGGTGTAGATTCTGGCCAAGTTCCCCCGCTCGGGATTGTGCGGATGTTGACTTGGCCATTTCATGGTTGCTAAGAAGTGCGCTTTGTTTATTTCTAAGGCCTTAACCAAACAAGGAGACTTCCAACGGTGCCGTGTGGGAAGAAGAAAAAAAGGGCGTTCCAATTCCCTCTCCGTTGGATCACAACGCTCGTCCTTTCCAGCGCTACTCGCCTGGCTTGGGTTGAGTTCGCTTCCGCGGGGTCGGTGACAAGTTGTGCGCAGGCGTGTACAATTCGAAGTTTAAACGCCACCGGCAACCACACGGATCAATTGACCTTTCACCCTTTTTATTAGCGAATCCGATTGTCCGATCATAGACGTTTCAACGCAACCACTTGGGTATCTTTTTTTTTCTCCGTTCCTTCCAACGGATCTGTCCCTCCCCTCCTGAAGGTGCCAGTGAGAGCGCTCGACTTGAATGGCGTCACCTCTCAGTACGACCGATGTCGAACGTATCATAGCGTCGCGGTATGTGAGCGGTGGGTACTGCTTGTTGATACGCACATTCCTTTGGATAATAAGGGACAATGCGCCTCTTTTGAAAATATCTGACCTTGATGGATTTTTTGGTATGCTGTAGCGGTCGGGCTGGTGGTGCGTTCTCGTCCTTTCCAACGTCTGGCTCTGTCTTATGACCCCCCTCCTCGACACGTTCGTTGACACACCACGCGCGCCTACCACACTTTCCCTTGCCCCCCCTGCTTGTGCGATAGATTCTGCTCTGGGATCATGTCCTCACCTTTCCGGACGAAGTGCAGCTCATTTGGAGCGCAGGACTATCGATCCCCAAGGTCTTGTTCTTCTTCAACCGTTACGCAGTCCCGCTTGCCATGATCGTTCAGTCACATGGTGAGTGAGGGTGGTCGTCCGCTATCTCCAGGGTGGTTGCTCACACTCCGATCCCGTCTTGTTTGGCAGAGTTCACTGGTGCGACGCCGCACCTATCTCTTACGGTGAGCACGTTCCATTGTTTCGTTCATTCGAGGTGGAACTTATCAACTTTTCTACAGTTGTGCGTCGATCGTTGTGATAACGATAACGTGGGGTGCCTATCTTCTGATGCATGGTATTTTCTTAGTTGCAAAATATGGTCTGCCACCGCGGTGGCCGTTGGCATGTTGTCCATCGCGACGAGCAATTGTGAGCCATTGTCGAGGAACCGGAGTTCCCGTGGCTAATCAGATTCCAAAATACGATAGTCTTGGTATTGCTCAGGTTATGGGTCCTTTGGGATCGGGCCCCGCGGTTGGTGTTGGGTACCCTGGCGTTCTTCGTTATGACCCAAATCATCGCGCTGAGTTCGGCGGGCTATGTCATACATGAGATGCTCCGTACGTGTGTTTGTGTTTATCTGGGATCATGACGTCGTTCAATGTTCAGCCCATCTGGCCTCTAGCAACACTGGTTGTTGACCCCGTTTTGCGCGTCTGCATGCCCATGACCAAACCCAAGCTCGTGCTGCTATGGGCTCCTGGTGTACGCCAGTCCTTGCTCCTTGTGGAGCGATATCATGCTCACGCATGCTTTCTTTTACTCCCTCAGATTGCATTCGAAGTTATGGTTTTCTTGACGACGGTATGGAATGCACTCGATCAACCGCGGCAACGGAATACACGGATGGCCCAGATCATGTATCGGGATGGGAGCATGTACTTTTTCGTGCGTATTCTTCTTGCTCTACGTGCGGAATGAGCTCATATGCATGTGATAGGGCTTATTCGGTAAATTCCTCGTCGAGTGATATCAGGTCGTTTCTCCTCTGACTTGGCTGTATTTCAGCATTGCGTGTCACCAACTTGATCCTGTCAATCGTTTCACCGGTAAGCTGGGATTGTTCATCGAGTTGGTGGCCTTGCTCTAACGTGATTCCGCGGGGATCTCCAGGGCCCACTTTCATCCTTGGGTGTCTTGTGCGTGCTTTTCCCTTGTGCTTCATTTTGCTTCGTAGCTGCGGTTGCCTGACACGACATCACTACTACACGCAGCTTCATCTGGAGCGTCTCCAATATTACGCTGACCCGTCTCATTCTCAACCTGCGTCGCCTATCGAGCAACGCGGCCGACGGGGCGGGGGACGAGGAAGTCCTGTCAGATGATACCAAGACCAGTGCGGAGTGCATGGAATTGCCCATGATGCGACCGTGACCGGATTGGTCTGGAACCGTGCGTAGCCCTGGGAGTGTCGAGTCTTTTTTTTTCCACTCTTTTCCCCTCCGTTTGTCCCTGTTCTCTCTCTCCTCTCCTCTTTCATTCCCCCCCCCCTCCTTTCATTCTATGGTGATCCAGTTCGCTGTTCGGCCCCCCACTCCCTTTGCAGCTCCACGTCCGCGGTGACTCGGAGCACCCATCACATCGACGCTTAACCCAAAGAAGAACCAAAAACTACCCATCGCCTATTTATCTGGCGCTTCGGGCCCTCCTTCCCATCCCCATCTATCCTCTCCACCGCCGAGCGTTAGCTCGCTCGCTCGCGTCGCTTTTCGTCGGTGGTGTTTGTAAGATGTGCCGGCAGTGTTGTATTTATATCATCGCCCATCACTCGTCATTCAATGTTCATCCACCACCCCCTCGTCCTTTCATCTTTCTCTTCTCCATGTACGATCACGTATTTGGGTGGATGTCGTACGTGAGGGGGAGGGGGGGGGTCACACGATGGGCTGTTTACGCTCACGTTTTTACTGTCGCGCTGGGTGTTATAGCAGCATGCTGTCGTAGTGATATATTGTTATGGAGAGTGGCAGGTCGAAACGTGCGAGTCGACCGATTCATCATTCGAGGGGGTATCCGAGCTAGATTGCGTCCTAGGTTGTTACATACATCGCCCGCGCGAAGAACGACTTCTCCCGTGGGATCGACCCTTTGAATGGACATTCGACGCAGATGCCAGACGCGTTGACTTTCCTCTTGTGCTTGTCCTCATCTCATCGCATCGCACCGGTGAGTGTCTTCTACTAATCGAGGGGCTCGGATGTAGGCTCAAGGTAGTACGTGGACACGCGGTAAAGCGAGACGAGGCCGTTACGGGTCGTGTTTCGTGCGCGGTTGGATCAGCCCGCGTCGGGGTGGTTTCTCGTAAGGTTGTTGGACATGCGGGGTAACTTGTATACCGGGGCGACATTGTTGTGCAAATTTACCCTCGAGCATGTCGAGATGAACATCTAGGGAGGGAAAGACGTATTTTCGGATAAGTTTTAATGCTATGCAGGTGCACAGCATGTAAAAAGCAAGTGTAAAACCTAATCTGGTTTTGAAGTTGTTCGAAATTAGCACCACTACAGTAACAGCGTACTACTACCATGAGCAATAGTACTACTATCCCCGCTTGACGTCGGTCAGGTTTTCTGCAGTAGCTCTCTCAAACGCAGGCCAGTCTCCTCATCCTGGACCCCATCCTTTTGCTACTCTGGACCTGCCCCACCCGCCCGCTCCTCTACTTCCACAATGCCCGTCTTCAGCCGCTCTGGTCACCAGACTAATTACTTGCATCGAGCATAGCGTAACTGCGTCTCTGCCTCTGATTTGCATGACGTACTCGTCTTGAGTGGTTGGCTGTGGTTGTTGGGAAATAAGACCCAATTGCATAGTGCATTTATTACAGTTAGAGAAGCTAGAGTATACACGGCTTTCTACCAGAAGATAAAGCTCGATCGACTCCCACATACATGAAGATAAGAGGCAAAACGATGACTTGCAAAATCTATCGACTGCCGGGTGACACCTTATCCACACCTCCCTAAATGTCTATGCCTGGTTCTGCATTTCCGACCGCTGGTGTACCTTTGAGTTGCTTTCGATTGACGCTGCCTCGGCATCTCGTCTCCATTGTTTGATTTTGGTCCCTGACAGGATAGGAACGAGGAGCTGGGCATCACGGCGGTCTTGACTAGACAACCTGGTCGACACGTGTACATATGGTTTTAACTGTTCGTGTTCACCGTTCATATTTCAAGTATGCATTTAATTCGTTTTTCGTGTGACAGTCCAAAAGGAACAGGTGATTGAGCCGTCCATCGCGTAATGGGCACAGGTAGAATTCGAAACCGTACCTCGCTCTGCGTGATCTCCTCAATGCTCGGTCCGACGAAAACGCGCACTTTCTCGTCAAGGAGGCGATATTTGGATGTGCCGCGAATGACGAACCGACCTGGTGCACCGGTGCGGTGACCACCTGGGAGTGTGGCCTGACGGGTGCCTTTGGAAGGGCGGGACGTGTCAAGTAGGGGGAGTGGGCTGGAATTGAGGAGACATACCCTTGTAAAAATCTTTGTTGCCTCGTTTGGGCGTCAGAGCGCGCCGGGACGCTTTTGACAGACATGCCAGAGTCGGGTGCATCTTCAAGTCGGGCAGTGAATGTAGTACCGTAGTAAGTCGAATTTGTTGTTGTGTACTCATTTGCACAACACTAGTACACAGTGAATTTCATCACAAACCTTGCAGAAAGTAGACATTGCCCGATTTGCAATGTCGCGGGCGGCCACACTTGAAGGAATCTATGGCGGAAGATCTGCGCAAATAATACATCGCGAAACTTTTATTCCACCACACCAAAAATTCTAGGCTGCCTGTCGCGAAAATTCGGCCCATCGCACAAATTTATTTTCTTTGCCCCATCGCGCACCACTTTAAAAAACGCGCCGCAGTTTTTTCAAAATTTAGTAGACCCATAGATAAATTTGATATACACTATGTACTAGTAATGCCTACGTCCGAAGTCAAGTGGAATTCATGTACGAGCCCGTTGTAGATTTCACTAATGCATACATCAGCTCATCGAAAGCCAGTCTTGCAATCAAGGACCTGGAACATTAAGTTTCGATAGCCTCATGTGACCAAATTGCATCTGCTAAAAATGTTCAAGTGCATCACTGAACAGCTGTGGGTTCCTGCCATCAAGTAAAAAGTGGCCCATGCCATTCCACCATACATTGTGCCAGCCCTCTTGACATGTGGCTGGGTCTTGGCAATCAGCTGTGTGGGTGAGGATGAGTGTTGTGTGCCCTGTTACCATTATGACATGTTATTGCAGCAGAAGCAAAAAAGTCCAGGCATGGGGAATAAGCAGTGGATATGGTCCAAGTCAGAGGGCCCCAGGCACACCTCAGCTAAAAATCAATCCCAGTGGTATATATTTGCTGTGTTCCATCTTTCCATCCCCTTAAATCGTCCATCTTCTACTCTACCATCATTGATATTACTCCTCCATGGTCATTGTGCACCTCCATTTGGTAATGGGGAGACTATTGGAAGTGGTACAGGCAACTGTTCCAACCAAAGTGCAGAGGGCAACAAGCAGGGATCTCAGAGGAGAACTCACTGAGGGGGTTTGATGATAGATTCCAGATAAGATGTGCTGAGTGGGCAAAGAAGAGCTGCTAGCCTGGAAAGTGCTCTTAAGTATCTGACTGAGCAGATAGAAATGGAGGTAGAAGAGTTGTTAATTATAAAGGGACAAGAGGTCCCTCCTTATATACTACAGGTATATAAGGTTAAAGAGGAGTCCCAATATAAGGGGACCTGCCCTATATCTGATGACTGATTGGGTCAAGGGTATGACATCATAGTGATGTCATAGGGCAAAGGGTATGATGTCATGATCTAGAGCAATGTCGTTATAATGGTCTGGAGTCTATGATGTCACAATGACATCATAGGTCTAGCCCTGTGATGAACAACAGTTACATGCAGGTCTAGAACGACCAAGAAAAGAACTACTGTAAGAGTCCATTTTGAAGTAAAAATAAAAGATAAAAGATAGGTCAAGCTAAGTATGAAGAGTGTACCATATTGAACATAACAAGTTCAATACCCTCCTATACTATTCATGCTGGTGTCTTTGATATAGGAAAAGGAAGGAGTGCTAAACACTTCTGTATTTCCTTGAACCTAGCAAAAGTCAAATTCTTGGTGAAAATATCTGCTGTTTGCTCCTGCATAGGAACGTAAAAGAGGCAAATCTTGCCATCTTGAATGCATTCACGTATATAGTGATATCGAATGGGAATGTGTTTCATATGTCCTTCCTGAGCAGGGTTGGATGCGAGAAAGATAGTGCCCTGGTTATCAGCTAAGATATCAATAGGTGGTACCTGAATGCTGATCTCACCAAGCAGAGAATGAATCCAAGAAAGTTGCTTTGTGAAATGACCCAACAACTACTACTATCATCTTGGGGACGCCAAGCTAGCAATGACCTTTGAGGTTGGATAAAAGAGGTAAGCGAGGGATGACAAGTCCACAAGCTAAGGAAAAGTGATCTTTGAGGTATAGAAACCTCTACTGAGTGGATCTCTTGTTGAAGGGGAAACTTCAAGAGAACTAGATTGGGGTACCAATGCTAGGCTCTTGGTCTTATATATCATCTCTATGTATGTACATGTGTACTATAGATCTACCGATACGACTATGTAAGGATACATATCAATGGGCATTATGGTCTATGTGAGGTGACAGAGATGAGGAACATGAGTCTAACATGCGTCTAGCATGTGTGGAACATGTGTATCAAACATGCTATAAATGCATTGCTTCTGGAATGGAAGAGAAGCATCAACATGTGTCAAACATGATGCAACAGAAATGAATAACATGTGTCAAGCATGTGTGTGCTAAGAATAAAGTGTGCACAGCATGAATATGAAAGACATGAGTAAGTCATGAGGAGATCTAGATAAGGTTCTAGACTCCTGATGTTGTAATAGATGTCTAGCATTGTGTAAGTCATGTGATATCAAATCACGTGATTGAGATGGTGCAGTGGCCAAGCCAGCTGAAGTGAACTATCTTCAGAATAGGATTAGATTTTGATCTAATTGGATAAGATAAGATAAGATTAGATAACTTTAGTCAAAGTTATCGTGTGTAGGCATTGAGCCATAACACTTTGCCACCTCTGCCATGGCAACATACTCTGCTTCTGTAGAGGAGAGAGTGACCATCTTTTGTCATCTGGAAAGCCAGGAAATGATTCCATTTGCCAGGAAAATTGCATAGCCAGTTGTTGATCAATGTGTCTCTACATTGCCAGCCCAGTCAGTGTCGCTATAGGCTACTAAGCCAGTTCGATTGCCACCATGATACTCGATGCAGAGCGAAGGATGACCAGTGAGATATCACATGATGTACAGAGCCTTCTGGATATGCTCTTCAGAGGGGTTGGCTGAGAACTGCGCCATCTTGATGACTGCATATGCAAGGTCTGGTCAGGTTCCAAGCATAACAAACAAAAGGGAACTGATTATCTGTTGATAATGGCTATGCTGAGTAGAATCAGGCATGGAGGTAGAAGGTGAGGGCATATAGCCAGAAGGAAGTGGGGTGCACACATATCGGGCATTTTGCATACCAAAGCACTTGATGATCTTCTCCATATAGGTGATCTGGTCCAACCTCAAGATCTGCTTCTTTCTATCACAAGTGATCCACATCCCCAAGTATTCCTTGGCTTCACCTAAATCCCTAGACTCCCATTTACACATGAGTTGTGCCTTCTTCTCAAGAAGGTACTTCCTATCAGAGCCCATAAAAATACTGTCATCCACATATATAAGAAAAATGATGATAACATCACTGTGGACATGGATGCAAACTCCTGGATCTGAAAATACTTGGACAAATCCCATCTTCAGGAGTGAATCATGAAGTGCATGACTCTATTGCAACACAGCTTGCTTAAGGCCATAGATTGCACACTTGAGTTGACAAACCTTGTTCTCCTTCTCCTTTACTACAAATCCTTCCAGTTGGATTATATAGATCTCCTCATCCAACTTGCCAAATAAAAAGGTGGTCTTAACATCAAGGGCTTCGAGGTCCCAATCCTTGAGTGCTGCTAAAGCAAAAAGGAGATGTACAGTTTCAAAATGCACAACCGGTGAAAAGGTTTCTTCATAGTCTATTCCAAAGACTTGAGTAAAGCCTTTAGTGACAAAACATGCCTTATATCGGCTGTCAGCTTTGCATGCAAACACCCATCTCCCTGTGATGGGGTTACAACCCTTTGGTAAATCCACAAGTTCCCATACAGATCAATTGTGTAGGGATTTCATCTCATCTTCCATGGCAGAGTATCATTTCTTCTTTTCTTCTTCAGGAAGCTTAAGCGTATCCTGGTATTGGTTTGGAATGCTGTTAGCAGAGACAGCTGCAGAAAGAAAAGAAGAGAACCACTCATGGGAATATATATGATTCCCATGACCTTCATCTTCGCCTGTGGACTTCAGTGGTTGGTCCAAATCTTTGGGTATCATGGGTGGTTCCTCTGGTATAGGGTTATGTCCCTCCTGTATGTCACACTCGATATTGACAGGTGGTCGATTGCCATAAGCATTATCAGGGACAATACAGGGTTGCCTGACACAAACAGGTCTAGGCAGAAATACTTCCTGATGTAACTCCAGTAAAGGATGTTGATAAGATATATCGAATCTCTCCATGTTGCGGCATGGTGCCGGCAATGTAGCCATATGTGGAGTGTATGGATTATAACCAGCTCCTGGTCAGTGATTCCAACTGAGTTCCCAATATGAAAACAATCTCTTTCCTAAAGTAGGAGAAGAGGGTCCAGGGTGAGGTGGAACCTCAGCAGATCGCTTGGGCAGCAATGGCAGTGAATCCATTTCAATATCTGATGGCAATGGAGAGCTCTCAACAGTTGGTTGTCATCTAGATGGACCAGCTGAAGGCGGAGGAGGATGAGGTGGCTGCCTTGGAGGTGCAGGTTGCTGCCTTGGAGGTGCCTGTGGTGGAAGAGAAGGAGGAGCAGCTTGTTGTGGGTTTCCTGCTCTGGGTGGATTACTGGAAAGATCTGGAATGTAAAGACTGTCATCTTGTTCCTGATCAGAGTCATTGGCACATAGTGGGATAGGAATAGGGGGAGGTTTGTCATTCTTATCTTTGGGACAATTCAGATAATTGAATTTGTCGAAGGTGGCTGTAGAAGAAATGACAATGCAAGATCTGGCTCTAGACCAGAAACGGTAACCTTTGAAGCCTTTCTTGTAGCCTATAAAAGTCATCTCCTTGGCTTTAGGAGATAATTTGTGGGATCTTTCCATTTGTGGGACAAAGATGTAGGCATGGCAACCAAAGACCTTGAAATATGACACATTGGGATCTTCTCCACTCCATAAGGCTATGGGTGTGTGCCACTTGAGGCATCACATTGGTTGCCTGTTATAAATGTGTAAAGAAGTCTCTACAGCATCTTGCCAAAAACTTTGTGGCAGACAAGCATGTAGCTGACTGGCTTCAGCTTTTTCCAGGATGGTGCAATTAAATTGCTCTGCTCAACTGTTCTGCTGTGGGGTACAAGGAACAGAAGTCTGGTGTTCAACACCTCAAGAAGTGAGGAACAAAGACAACTCAGAGTTCATATATTCCCCCTCTCAATCTGAATGCAGAGAGGCTAGAGTATACCCAGTTTGGATCTCTGCCCAAGCAACCAGATTCTGAAAGGCTTGAGGACCATTGGACTTCTGGTGAAGGAAGTAAACCACAGAGAAACCAGAGAAGTCATCAATGAAAGTCAACATCCACTTGTTATGGTTCCTAGACTGTATAGGGAACTCAACAAGGTCTGAGTGCACAAGAGCAAGCAGCCTAGGGCTGCACTTCTTGGACTCAAAGAAAGGTCATTGATGTGCCTTCCCAAGCTCACAGCCTTGACATGGTGTGGAGCTATCAGGTACATTGAGTTTAGGTATTCCTTTGGTGGCATTATAAGTGTGTTGTAAAACAGGATTGGAACAGTGTCCAAAACAAAGGTGCCACAGTTCAGACAAACTGAGATCCTGAAGGGAAGCTGAACAAGCTCCTGGAGCTATCTGAGTCAACTTGAACCAGTGAAGCTTGTTGTTCGGCAGCAAGGCAGAGGCCTGCACTACCAAATGTCCCAACTTATCCCAAATCTTCGTATCCTTGGTTATTTCACACCAGAAATCTTTGTTGGTGAGAGCTACAACTGATAACAATAGATGAGCTGCCTGCAGAGCAAACCATACTCCATGGAGCACAAAAAGCTCTTTCTTCTTTCCTGATTGCATCTGCAACAAGATAACATGACCTGGCCCTGTCATGGTCATAATGTTTCCATTGGCAGTTGTGGTGCTTTTAGTCTGGCTGCCCAGATGTGCAAAATCCTCTATAAAGGGAGTTAAATGATGGGAGCATCTGCTATCAACCATCCAATACTCCCACATATTCTCTCATTTTGAAGAATTAACCTCAGTGGGGAAAAACATCCTGTCATACCAGTCCAAATCATAATTGCATTCTTCATCTACATGTCCACATTCAACTTCAGTGCCGTTCCAAATGACCAAGTCTCTGGAGTCAAGACTGTGTTTCCATGATCTATCTGCATTTCTGCGACTATCTCCATAGAAACTGGTTATCTCTTCCTTGACTCCTGATAAAGGGCCCTCAGATGGAGAAGCTGTGGGCCAGTGCTCGAAAGCAGCTTGGTCCAGCCATTCTGTCTTGACCATCCATTTCATCAGCCCAAGAAAAATGAACCAGTTCATCTCCAGTATATTCAACAGCATCAATACCAGCTACTGCATAAGCGGCCTCTGACTCATCATTGGTTTCAACACCATGAGCTTGGACTTTGCCCTTACCCTTACTCCCATGACCACACAAACCTCGCTGTCTATGCTTTGGAACCACCTGAACCACATTGGCATCATGGCTCAACTGAGCCAGAGCTCCTTGTTTCCAGAGAGCATTTCTGCCACATGCCAGTCACAAGTGCAGATACTTCTGCCAGAAATGGTCAGAAGGATATGCTCCTTGACAGTGAGAGCATCGTTGCCCTCCTGCAGAGGCATGGTAAACTGCCAAGATGTGAACTACATTGGCCTGTGCTACCTGAGCACGCACATGAGATGCAAGAGGTTGCATGTTATGCAAGTATGTCTCAGACATGATCTTGGGTAAGATCTTGTCAGGAGTAAAATCTGCAACAACCATCAAGTGAATGAGGGTGCTGATAACAGTATCAAAAGAAGGTGGTAGAGCCTGAAGAATCATCATGGCCTTCAAGTTGTCCAGAAGGACAATGCCACCAGTGGTTAACTGGTCAAAAGGGCATTTAACTTGTTAAGGCCCTTGGAGAGATCTGATCCTTTGGCGATATGGAGTCAAGATGCCTTGCAAAAGACATAAAAATTTCTGATAACTCCAGAAGGTGCATACAGTGTCTTCAGAGTGTCCCAAAGAGTTTTGGCAAGAGAGGTGTGGGCAGTATCATATACAAACGTCTGCTGGGACTGCATGTTGGAAGTGGTGAAGATGGTGATCATAGCCATCGCTCCCTGGTCCTTTTGTTCCCATTTCTATTGGTCATCAACAGTAACACCAGTGCCCACTGGGAAGGTCTTGGAACCTGCTACAATACTCCATGTCTCTGAAAGGGTAAGAACATTGTGGAGCTGAAGAGCCCACTGTGTATAGTTCGAAGTACCCTTGAGCACTGGGATACAAGACTGGAGGTTGGAATCAATCTTGAACTGGGAAGTCATTGTTTATAAGATGAAGAGGTTAAAGATGAGAGTCTGCAACAGAGGAATTTCATTAGCATCTGTGATCAAAGAAACAGAAGAAGTAGGCAATGGAGCAGAGGGAATACTTGGTCTAAACACCATAGGATTTCATTGCGGGTCAACTCTTGGAGCAGTAGACAGTTCTAGATTCAGTGATGATGTCATCAACTCCTTGTCAGATGAAGAACTTAATCCCCCTGGCATAGGAACTGAATCCCATGAGAGAGAAGGGGCCAAAGAAGGCAAAGGAGGAGGAAGGGGTGGAGGAGGCGCAAACAAATGGGAAGAATGGTAATCAAAAGATGCCAATAGAGCAACACAAAGTGATTCACACTCAAGATACCATGTGGGCATCGGCAGTGAAGTGACAGATTCAAAGTCAGCAAAATGTAGGTCCTCAAAATAATGAGCGTTCGGACATATAATATCTGATCCTACAAGTGTGATCAATTGAAGAGTCAAATGATCATGATGAGTAACTCTAATTGAATATGGCACTTCTAAATGATTTGTAGTTTTACCATTCATAATCCAAAAGTTAACATAAAAGTCTTGAAAAGATTCATGATGATAAGACTTTAAGTCTGCTAGCCTGAGATTGGGCTGCGACTCTCCTACATACCGACCTCTGAAGTAGATCAGGAGTGGCCAGGTCTGGTGTGGCTTGTATGCTCCGCTGAATGGGTGCTTCTTGAACTCCTCTAACCGCTTCTGGTAGAGGACCAGGTAGTCTGTCGAACTGAAGAGCTCATCGCTGGAGGACATTGTGAGCAGAGCAGGCTATAATGGTATCATGTAAGTCAGCAATCTCCTTGCATTTACAAACAAGGAGTGCTGCCTGCTTGTTGGCCATCTGCATCTCCACTTTGAGGTTATCTTCAAGTTTGTGGACCTACTTCTTCAATCTATCATTCTACAACTCCAAAGTATTGCAAGTGAGCTGATGCTCAGCAATTGCAAGTTGATGTTCCTTATTGGCAAGTTGCTGATTCAACAGCTCCTTGTTATGAATAAGTAATATTTTCAAACTTTTCAATCATTACACTTCACATTCATTTCTTTCATAACCTTACATCTTATTACACATGACCATGAGAAACTATGACTAAGCAAGTCTAGACTCATGACATCATAAACACATGTTATTAATCTCCATGTACTTCTCTTCTTCTTTAATTACCGATGAGAACTATCTCACTATACTATATCCATACATAGTAATTTCTCTCATGCACAGCTTGGTCTGTGCACATTCTCTACTAGTATAAAGGCTCTCATGTATTAGCCTGTTACCTCAGTCTAATCCACTTGTCATCATTGTGGTTCACACCCTGTGTGATTAAGGATCTCACTCAGCTTCTTCATACCTTTGCCAGTAGTGGTGTACACTGCGAGATATGTCATCCGGCTAGTGATCTTTTTGAAGGTCATAACACTTGGATTAGACTATCATACACTACCCGGACTCCAGGGTTAAGGAGGACCATTGGGGGTTTCCCTATGTTTTCATTTCTTCATGCTTGCACCTTTAGAGTGTTGTGGTTCCAGCCACTAGCTTTAGTCTTGGTATATAGCAAACTTCTCAGTCCCTCCCTTGAGGTGATACCTGCGCAAGGGTCATGCCTCATTTGCAAAGGACAACTGGGAACAACTGTGGTCGCACAGTCCCAGGCTGAGTCTATACTGTTTCGTTAGTCCCATAGGCATTGTGGAGGTAGAGTATCAGTTGTTAAAACACTAGTTTATGTGAAGTTTTGTTCCTGGGCTTTGTGGACCCCAGAGAACCTGTTACATTTCATTGCGCCGAAGAAGATACTATCTCTGTTCTCATTGATACTTCCTTCATCATTCAGTTTGCCGATTCCCCAGAGCCTGGTTGGAAGATACCATGCAGTAAGGATAAGCTTCTGTCTATGACAGGAAGACTTTGACTCTGAGCACTTGAAAGAAGAAAGAGATTGGCTACTCAGGCTGCAGAGTGCTGTCTAGTCCAAGAAAGAAAAGAAGCTCGTCAAGTAGCTCACCTTGTGAAGAAAGAAGCACTTTACCAATACTTCCTCCTCCTCTCCTCCCAACCTGATTACATTGAATAATGTCCACCATCAATATCACCGAACTTACCCAGCAACTCGGGGAGCTAAACCTTGAAAAACAAAAAGCTTCAGTTACAAAAAAGATCACAGACCCCGAGAAATGGAATGGAGATTGAACAAAATTTAGATTATGGTGGATCCGACTTTGTCTATGGGTAGACAGACAAACATGGAAATTGGATTGTCTCTGAACAATTGCCATACTTTCTAGGTTTGAAAAGAAGGCAGAGAGCTATGCCCAAATACGTCTCGAACACTGGTATGATAAGGAGGAGTACGACAAGATAGACAAAGACAACAAACCCACAGGAAGAAAATGGGGAGAAAAAGTGTGGCCAACATGGGCAGAACTGAAAGAAGATACCAAAACTTACTTTCAGATCGATGTACTCACTCATGAGAGTCTCAAGAAACTAGAGGCCCTCAAACAAGGAAACTTCCTGATTGACACCTTCTTGCAAAGATTTGAGGTCTTACAGGGAGAATCTAATATTGAGGAAGAACACGCCAAGGAACTTCTCAAAAAGGCAGTAGACTACCAGATCTACTATACACTCTGTTACAACCAGTAACAAATAACGCATATGCAGAAGACTGAGATCTTCGCTATGGGACAAGTCTTCCTCTGAAGACGCGGGCGACCCTCTGGTCTAGCAAGCGGATCCTCTGATCGGCGAGTGGTGTGCAATGGTTGTGGCAACCTCAGCTGGTATGCTGATCGCAAGTCAATGAGCGGGCTCCCTCCAGGCACACAAGGAGTAGTCGGCTATGGACAGGTCGTGGACAAGGCCTGTATCTGGGTGCGGCCTCTGGGCAATAGGCGGCTGGGTCTCTACTAGCTTGGGCAATCGCTAGCAGGCGCTGATCCTCTGATCAGGGACGAAAGTGGTGACACCTCCCTATAGAAGGTTCACAGTGCCTTGATCAAACTCTGATTGACAGATGTTCAAGATCAAGATTGACGCAAGATGAAACACCGGTTTCACGACGCTGGCACAGGCACTGACAGTGAAGACTTCAAATTCTACATAAGATTGCATAGATCAAAGTTAAGGTTACATGGGCAGCGATTCTAGCTATTTATACTACACCCCTTTAGGGCCGGTCTGAGATAGAATCTCCGCTCTAAAGTATAAAGGGTAATGACACGTCGGGTCGCGTATGATATAAAGGGAAAGAAAGAAGACGCATCACATCACGTAAGATAAATAAGGAAAGACGCAAGATGCATCGCGTGGGATATAAAAGGAAAGATGTGTCGCGTACCGAAAGAAGAAAGACGCGTCTTGGAATGATATGAAATGTGATACTGCGGGCGCAGCTTGACTAATTAAGGTTAGGGAAATGAACTGCAGCTGATGAGTCACGATGATAGGAACACAAGTCACATACAAGAGAATGTGACTTAGGAGTAAAGGGTCCGCAGAAGGAATAGAAGGAGGTCCAAGAAGAGCTAGTCTTCGAAGAGCGAGGTGTGAAAGAACTCGTCCCATACCTCGGAAGGTATGTCCAGGTCGGAGAGAATGTCCTCCCAAAGGGAATCTGGTATAGGCACAGGTGTGGAGAGGTCGGGTGAGCTCATAGGAGAAAGAAAAATATCCCCTCCTAGGACACTTGTAACACACTCTGGATGAACAAGTCCATGTCCTTCTCGACCCTTACCTTTGGAGAAATTAAACAAGGGTATATGGAGATTGGAAGAGCTCTGGAACAGATGGCAGTCGAAAGGGGACCCACCAAATCTGCTGCCTATGTTCCTCACCCCCAACCACTGCAGCCTTACAGCCAACAAAATCAAAGATACTATCCTGTGCCTTCTCACCTGCCTCCTGGGCAACACCACTTTACTCCCACCAGTATTCAATCCAGCAGAGGAGCACCAATGGAGATCAGTGCCCAACAGGCACAAATGTCCTGTCCTGACACAAGGACTTGTTACGAATGTTCAAAAGTTGGCCAGACTGCGACACCAACCCGAACAAGAGACAGAGATGGTTCCCACCTCAGGCTAGATCTCAATACGTCTGGGACATTAGTATCAGAAAATACATGATGTCACCTTCACCTGCTGTGCAGATGTAGCAACACTTTGCTGGGAGGCCTTTGCCACAGCCCCCAGCTGCCCCCACAGTTCTGGCAACAATGAATTACGTCTTGGTGGAAGCAGAGGCGTATTACAAGGACAAGTTGAAGTCAAGGCTTGCCAATGAGCAGCTGAGGCTTTAAAAGGACAGAGTTCATAGAATCGGGGGTTTCTACAGACTTACATACATTTTCTTCTTCATTTCATCTATCAGAAAATTACATAGCACTGGACTTGAATGGACTAGAGCAAATGCTCAAGGGTGGCATATGTACAGAAAAAGATTTTTCTGTATCTGATCTCAATTCTGTTTTTTGTAATATAATCAATTCAAATTCCGAAAGGGCAACTCACTTGAGTGTGGCACTGGAATTCAAAAATAGTGTGCTTGATTCCCTTGTTCCAAAAATAAGAACCATGGATATTTATAAATCCCTCAATGCTTCAACTATGGCCCATAGAACATCCTCACTGTCATTCGGTGGAGAATTCTCGCTTGAGACAAAGGTGTTCTGGAAACAATCTGGAAGTTGGTGATTTCAATCGTTTAAGTCCTTATTGGATTCTGGGGCTTCACACACTTTCATTGATCGACAATATGTACAATGGTATGGTATTTCCATATTTAATCTTGAAAAATCTATCACTGTAAAAAATGCTGACAGATCTAATGGATCCATTGGGGAAATAACCCAAGCTTGTACACTTCTTATCTGTATTCAAGGACACTTCAAAGTTATAGATGCCTACATTTCTGAAATAGGCACCCATCAATTAATCATCGGATATGATTGGCTTTACCACCATAATCCCAATATCGATTGGATAGAAAAAACTATTTCCTTTTCTCATTGTACTCAACATTGCAAAATTATGGGAGACATCCCCATGGAAGCACATAACTCACCTTTATTTATCAGAACTATTGAAGCCAGTATAAAAGAAAAAGTTCCTGAAGCGTAACATAACTTCTTAGACATGTTTTCTGAACAAGAGTTGGAAAGAGTTCCTGAATGAAAATCCTGGGATCATGCTATTGATCTTAAACCAGATTTCATTTCCAAAAAGGGAAGAGTTATTCCTTTGTCAGATGTGGAAATGGACGAAGTACAAAACTTCATTGATAAGGAACTTAAAAAAGGGTACATTCGCCCATCAAAATCTCCTCAAACAGCTCCTGTCTTCTTTATCTCAAAAAAGGATGGTAAAAAATAATTAGTCATGGACTATAGATATTTAAACGACGGCACTATTAAGAATGCCTACCCTCTCCCCTTAATCTCCATGTTAATAGATCGCCTTAAGGGTGCAGATGTTATGACCGGTGTAACAAATAACATGTATGCAGAAGACTGAAGTCTTTGCTACGGGACAATGTCTACCTCTGTAGACAATGGCAACCTTCTTGGTCTGCAAGCAGATCACCTGATTGGTGAGCAGTGTGCAACAGTTGTGGCAACCTCAGTTGGTATACTGGATGCAAGGCAATGAGCAGGCTCCCTCCAGGCACACAAGGAGTAGTTGGCTATGGACAGGTCATGGGCAAGGCCTGTATCTGGGTGCAGCCTCTGGGCAATAGGCGGTGACAATGGCAAGTGTTGGGCAATGGCTTGTGAGCTGATCCTCTGATCAGGGACAAAGTGGAGACACCTTCCTCTGAAGATTCTCAGTGCCTAGATCGAACTCTGATTGACAGATGTTTGAGATCTAGTTTGAAACAGGCGATTGACAATGCTGGCACAGGTTCTGACAGCGAAGGCTTCAAATTCTACATAAGATTGTGTAGATCAAAGTTAAAGTTACATGGGCAGTGATTCTAGCTATTTATACTAAGCCCCTTTAGGGCCAGTTAGAGATAGAATCTCTGCTCTAAAGTATAAAAGGAAAAGATGCATCGCATCGCATAAAATATAAGAGGAAAGGTTGCATTGCATTGCATTAGATATAAAAGGAAGAGATGCATTGCATACCGAATGAGGAAAGTGATGCATCACGTAAATGTGAAATAGAATGCTGCAGGTGCAGCTTGGCTAAACAAGGTAAAATGAAGTAAGAGGAAATGAACTGAGGCTGAAATGAATCAGGAGGATTAGACATGAGTCATATATGAGAGAATATATGACTTAGGAGAGTTTTAAGGTCTGCAGTAAGAAAAGGGAAAGGTCCGGAAAGGACTAGTCCTCAAATAGAGCCATGTTGAAGAAGTCATCCCATATCTCCTGAGGTATGTCAAGGTCAGGAAGGATATCTTCCCAGAGTGAGTCCGGCAAAGGAGCAGTTATCAAGAGGTCAGGTGAGCTCATGGGAGAGAGAAAAATATCCCCTCCTAGGACACTCGTAACAGCAGATCTATTTACAGCCCTAGATCTCAGATGGGATTACAATAATAGATGGTGATGAGTGGAAAGGAGCATTCGTAACCCCTATGGGTGCCTATGAACCAACTGTTATGTATTTTGGAATGACCAACTCACCCCCCACATTCCAACAGATGATGAATGATATTTTTAATGACATGTATGCTGTACTAGTAATTTACATCAATGATTGTATGATATTTACAAAAGGAAAAACAAAAGAGGAACACAAGGACATTGTACGAGAAGTCCTTACTAGATTAAGGGACAATGATTTATTTGTAAAACCTGAGAAGTGCGCCTTTACACAGAAGAAGGTCGACTTCTTAGGTATGACAGTATCTAAAGAGGGGGTCGAAATGCAGGAAAAGATGGTGTCAGGGGTAATGGACTGGCCAATTTCCATACGCCTCAAACAACTACAAGGTTTCCTCACACTCTGTAATTATTATCGAAGATTCATAGAAGGCTTCGCTGAAATCACTCACCCCTTGAATGATCTTACCAAAAAAGACATTCCATTTACTTGGGGACCAAAGCAACAATCTGCTTTCAAAAAATTAAAAAGTAGATTCACAACGGCTCCTCTTTTGGCTTATCCCAATCGTGATCAAGAAATGTGTTTGGAAACAGATGCATCGGATATTGCCACCGGAGCAGTATTATCGGTAAAATGTGACGACGACCTATGGCATCCATGTGCCTTCATTTCTTATTCCTTCAATAGCGTTGAGCG
Organism: Neoboletus subvelutipes; assembly: GCA_003316035.1. NCBI lineage: Eukaryota > Fungi > Basidiomycota > Agaricomycetes > Boletales > Boletaceae > Neoboletus > Neoboletus subvelutipes. The sequence continues at coordinate 25,434 of QFEF01011547.1, read as the reverse complement.
CAACTATCCTATTTATGACAAAGAACTTAGTCATTTGAGCATTAGAAGAATGGCAACACTATCTTATCAGTCAAGAAAGATTCGAGATCTGGACCGACCACAAAAACTTAGAATATTGGAAGAAGCCACAAACCCTATCAGGACAACAAGCTTGTTGGCACACATTTCTTCAAGAATTTAATTATGTCTTCATTTACAAACCTGGTGCAAGCAACAGTCATGCAGATGCTCTCTCACGATGACCAGATCATGGTGATGTGGTTCCAGATCATAACACTAATATCACTGTTCTCCCTCCCTTAGTATTTATTAATGAAATTTCCATTTCATCTTCCTTCTTCGAAAAAATACAAAAAGAATCAAATACCATAAAAAAGGACACAATAGATGATTTCAGCTGTGACAAAGAAACAAAAATATTCAAAAATACAAAAAATAAAATATACATACCAGAATCCTTACATACAGAACTTTTAATATTGTGTCATGACTCTCCAATAGCCAGACATCAGGGTCATGCACATACCATTCATTTACTTACTCAACATTTCTCATGGCCAGGAGTCACAAAAGATGTTAAACTATATGTAGATAGCTGCCAAGCATGTGCCCTCACGATGTAGGAGCTTCCAGCTCCCTATGTTCACATCTCTCCTTTTTCTTTCTTCCTAGGTGCCATTCGGTCATTTCCATCGTGTCCCGTGTCCATCAAGCCCAATCCGAGTTGAACAATTTTAATCCATATGTATCCGTTTGCATCGTGTCTAACTGTATGACCAGTCCGGAGTCCGTAATGAACCGGACCATGCCAATCTTCCTCCATTCAACCCTTCATACGCTGATTTTGTCATAACACTATTTTTATCTTACCATAAACGCTGTTTCACACCTTTCTTTCATCTTACCATTCGTTACATGCTGCCATTGCCACATTAGACCTAAATAGGCTATATCTCCCTGGTAACTTACTTACCAAGTCTTGGATATACCTGGACTATAAAAAGTTTGTATCAGGATCAGAAAATATCATCTTGTGCACTCGGCCTCGATCCTTAGCATAAAAACATTCTCACCACCGTTCTCATTGTCTTCGTCGTTGGTCCTCGTCCTTGACCGACCCCTACTTGTATTCCAGTATCTGGTCCTCGTCCTTGACCAGTCCTATCCACTTTCCTTCGTTCCGACCCTCATCCTTGGTCGGATTAACAACCTATCAAAGTTCAGTCTGCTCCGGACTGACCCATCACATTTGCTCTACTTTCTGGACTCTCACTGGACTAGTTCTACTCATTCAGGTCTGTCATAGCCCCCCCTTTCATACTAACATCCCGCAACAGAACCCCTTGGGATGAGTTTACTCGCCCTTTCTACCTATTTACTAAAGAGGTCTTTGACTCTGACCACCGTTTCTACAACGAAGGGTAAGCAAAAGGCACTAGCAGGAAAACTTCTTCCTCTTCCCACTCCTAAACACCCATGGGAAGATCTTTCTGTTGATTTCATCACCGGACTTCCTAAATCAAAAGAATATATGGCAATCTGCATTGTAGTTGATCAATTTTCTAAAGAAGTAGTATTTATATCAACTTTTGATACTGTAAATTCAAAGGACTTAGCAATTTTATTTAGAGACAATGTTTGGTGTATTCATGAACTACCTTCTACTATAGTTTTGGACAGAGGACCTCAATTCATATCGGACTTCACAGTAGAATTATGTAAATTTCTCTTGATCCATCAAAAGATCTCCACTGCTTACCATCCTCAAACTGATGATCAAACTGAACATATCAATCAGGAATTAGAGCAGTATCTTCATGCTTACATAGCAAAGAAGCAAGGAGAATAGGCAGATTGGATCAAAATGGTGCAGTTCTCCCATAATAATTCCCTCACCACAGCCACCGGTTCCATTCCATTCAATATCACATGCAATTACCTACTGCATATGGGATTTGAAGGAAAAGCTACAGGGGCAGGAGCAGAATTTGGGAAAGAAATTGCTAAATCCCATAAAGAAGTTGAAATAGCTCTTGAAGAAGCCAGAGAACGAATGAAGAAATATTCAGATTCTAAACGATCCAAGGCCCCAGAATACTCTATTGGTCAACAAGTTTGGCTATCTACAGAAAAATTGAAGTTACCTTATACCGCAAAGAAACTCACTCAAAAATGGATAGGACCTTATAAAATCAAAAGGGTCTTACCTAATGTGGTCAAACTTGCTCTACCCAAAACTACCCATATTCATCCCACAGTCAATATCTCTTGCATCAAACCTTATTGAGAAACCTTACTGGGTCAACCAGTCATTCAACCTGATGCTATTGAAGTTGATGAAGAAGGGGAAGAGCAATTCAAAATAGATTTTATTGCAGATTCATGCATGAAAAATTGGAAACTTCAATATGTTATGACCAGTGTAACAAATAACGCATACACAGAAGACTGAAGTCTTTGCTATGGAACAATGTCTACCTCTGTAGACAATGACAACCTTCTTGGTCTGCAAGCAGATCACTTGATTGGCGAGCAGTGTGCAACGGTTGTGGCAACCTCAGTTGGTATACTGGACACAAGGCAATGAGCAGGCTCCCTCCAGGCACACAAGAAGTAGTCAGCTATGGACAGGTCGTGGGCAAGGCCTGTATCTGGGTGTGGCCTCTGGGCAATAGGCGGTGGTGATGGCAAGCATTGGGCAATGGCTTGTGAGCTGATCCTCTGATCAGGGATAAAGTGGAGACACCTTCCTCAGAAGGTTCTCAGTGCCTAGATCAAACTCTGATTGACAGAAGTTCAAGATCTAGATTGAAATGGCAGATTGATGATGCTGGCACAGGTTCTGACAGCGAAGGCTTCGAATTCTACATAAGATTGCATAGATCAAAGTTAGAGTTACATGGGCAGTGATTCTAGCTATTTATACTAAGCCCCTTTAGGGCCAGTTAGAGATAGAATCTCTGCTCTAAAGTATAAAAGGAAAAGACACGTTGCATTGCATAAAATATAAGAGGAAAGGTCGCATTGTGTCATGTTAGATATAAAAGAAAGAGATGCATCACGTACTGAATGAGGAAAGTGACGCGTCACGTAAATGTGAAATAGAATGCTGTGGGTGCAGCTCAGCTAAACAAGGTAAAATGAAGTAAGAGGAAATGAACTGAGGCTAAAATGAACTGGGAGGATTAGATATGAGTCATATATGAGAGAATATGACTTAGGAGAGTTTTAAGGTCCACAGTAGGAAAAGGGAAAGGTCTGAAAAGGACTAGTCCTCGAATAGAGCCATGTTGAAGAAGTCATCCCATACCTCCTGAGGTATGTTGAGGTCAGGAAGGATATCTTCCCAGAGTGAGTCTGGCAAAGGAGCAGTTATCAAGAGGTTGGGCGAGCTCATGGGAGAGAGAAAAATATCCCCCCTAGGACACTCGTAACATTACCCCCTTCATAGCTTTGAGCTGCCGGCTCAATTATCTCTGTCTTCCTCATTAATATCGTGGTTGGTGAAATCCCAGGTAGAGGAATTGATGTCATCCTCAGTGCAGTTCCAGGCTCTGTGTCCGAGGGTGTTGCACTTGCCACAGTGGGCAGAGGGGCATCAGTATTGGGAATGACTGGGGGTGGCAACATGACAGAAGGAGCATAGGTAGTGGGAACAGTTCGGATGAATGTGCCCAGGCTTGTGACATTGGAAGCAGGTAACCTCACCAAATTGTACATGTGGGGGAAACACTCCCAACAAGGTGTTACTGGGGTGAAATATGGGATGGGGAGGACTACCCATGGTGGTAGGGGAACTATCTGGGGTAAGGGGCTTGTGAGTAACATCTGCTGAAGGCTCCTCTGGTATTCCAGGGAGGAGGTGTCCTGGGGTGGGGTCAGTGGATCAGTTAAGGTGGGGGAGGTGGGGTAATCCGGCAGAGAAAAGGAAATTCCACTGTCTACAGAGTCTGGGGAATTGGGAAGAGGGTTCAGGAGATATGGGGGAGGTAGTGACGACGGTATCTCCATCTGCTCATCCTCCTGAGGAATTGGAACTAGATCCATCGGACTCAAGCTCCTTGGCCTCAGCAATGGCTGCCCACCCGAGACAGCCACTGTTTCAGGAAAAGTCTGTGGGATGGAGGTTGGGAGAGAAATATTCTGCCCGTTCATCAGTGGACAGGAGAAGGAGAACGGGGTAGAGGGCATTGGCAAGGATGGGGTTGGGGAGGAGTGTGAGGATGCTGTCAAAGCCTTCCTCTTCGAGGAGGTCCAACATGAGGTTTCTGGCCTCAGTGAGGGTCTGTTGGAAGGTGTTGACTGCAACATCGTCCTGAGCTGAGAGACAGGGATTGTTGACGAAGACATGGGGACCTGACGAGCACCAGGTGGCCCTGGTGAAAAGGGACTGAAGGACAGTGTAGACTCGGTATTGTCTAACAAGGAGGACAAGGGTGGTGTTGCTTGTGAAGAGGGGGGTCCTCTCGAAGATGTTAGTAGCATCTTTGTTTTCAAGAGCAGCGACATAAAGGGTGTGGTGGGCAATGGAAGGGAGGCAATTGAGATGGGTACAGAGGGGAGCGGTTCCATTGGCAAAATTGTAGGACATGGGGGTTCTGGGGAGGGGATGATCACAGAGATCTCTGCTTTTTATACTCTTCTAGCAATTCCCAAGCATTGTCAAAATTGCTTTCCAGTTCCCAAGTATCCTCAGTATTGGAATATCCTTTCCAATGGATGAGGTATTGTCTCCAGTTATTACTTCTGTGATGATTGGTTATTCATTCCATTTCATATTCCTCTTCTCCATCTATTAGTTCCGGAGGTGGGTTTTTGAAATTGGGGCCATGTTCAGGGGTTTTCCAATAGGACAGCAATAGGGAAGCATGGAACACGTTATGGATCTTCTATTGTTTGGGAAGAGTGATGTGGAAGGCTACTGGAGATATCACTTCTGAGACTTTGAAAGGTCCCAGTCTTTTCGGTGACAGTTTTTGGGAGACATTCTTGGTTCAGATGTTCTTTGCATCTAGCCATACTTCATCTCCGACTTTCCAAGGTTTGAATTTAGAGCGGACCCTTTCCTTCATATGTAATTGAGTTAGGGCATGTGCAGCTTCAGCTTCCTTTTGTGCATCCTCAAGATGGGAGAGCTGTTTTTCTAGCATGGGTAGGAACGTTGCTCCTAGGGGTGGATAAGATCTGGGTTCGTATCCCATGATCAGGGCAAACAGGGTCTTTCCAGTAGATGAATGCATGGCAGCATTATGGGCAAATTCAGCAGCAGTGAGGTATTCCAACTATTGTTCTGGTTTTCCTTGGCAGAATATTTGGAGGTAAGTCTCCAGCTCCTGATTGTAGCATTCGGTTTCTCCGTCAGACTGGGGATGATAGGCAGTGGATAGGGAAATGTTGTAATTCAAGATTCTGGCTACTTCTCTTGTGAAGGCAGAGGTGAATTGTGGTCCATGATCAGAGATTAGTTTGTCATGTAGTCCGAACCATTTGAAGACATTTTCATAAAAGAGTTTGGCTATCCCAGCCAAATTGATGGTTTTCATACAAGGAGTGAGAATTACCCCCTTACTAAGGCCATGGTCAACCATGACCATAATAGAATCAAAGCCCTGAACAGGGGGAAGGTTGGTGATCAAATCCACAGACAAGTGGGCAAAAGGATGAGATGTCTGAACAGACAATGGCATAAGAGGGGGTACGGTGGGGTGGATCTCGACTTTGTTGGCTTGGCAGACAGCACAGCCAGCCACAAATCAGCAGACAAAGGTGGAGAGGCCGGGCCACCAGTAATCTTTAGAAAGGAGCGCAACAGTGTGCATATGGCCACCATGGCCTCCTTTGAGTGAGGTGTGTGCTTCCAGCACAAGTTCTTGGCGAGCATCACCTGGGACATATAAGTGGCCTTTATAATACAGTTTCCCATCAAGGAAGGTCCAGTCATCAGGGGAAGACCACCCAAAGAGAGGAATGTCATTTTCCATACCCTTCAGGGCAGCAAGGACAAGTGGGTCTTCGGTGGAGGATTGTCGGATATGATCGGCAAGAGTCATATCGATGGTACAGACTTGATGGGTAAAGGCATCATTGGGTAACAATTGGACATCAGCATTGTCCTGGGTAGTGTCAATGGCGTCATGTCGAGACAAGGCATCAGCAGGTCCCATCTGGGATCCGGGTAGGGCAGTATAGGTGAGGTCAAAATCTTGCAAAAACAATAGCCACCTGGCTTGGCATCAGGACAACTTCTGAGGTTGCTTAAAATAGGTAAGGTTCTTGTGATCTGTGAGAACCATTATGGGAAAGGCTGATCCTAGAAGGTATTGGCGCCACTCTTTGAGCCCTCAGATCACAGCAAGGAGTTCCTGGTTAAAAATATCGTAATTGCACTCAGCAGGGGCAAACATTTGGAAGAGATAGCCACATGGCTTCATGTCTCCATTATAGTCACATTGCATCAGGACACTGCCTGATGCTGTCAAGGATGCATCGGTCATGATGGTGAAAGGTTGATTAGGGTCTGGATAGGCTAACACTGGTCCTTTGGTGAAAGCATCGCAGAGAAGTTGGAATCCTGTCTGGTGTCTGTCTGTCCATTCCCAAGGTTGATTTTTCTTGGTGAGGTTGAGCAATGGTCTGGCAAGTTCCAAGAAGGAAGGAATGAACTTGCAGTAGAAATTACAGAATCCTAGGAAGGACCAGATGTCCTTAACGTTTACAGGGGGTGTCCATTCTTTAATGGCTTTCAGTTTGGCCAGGTCCATCCGGACTCCTTCCTTGTTGACAATCATTCCGAGGTATTTGACCGAAGGGGCAGCAAATGTACACTTTTCCAATTTAAGGTACATCTTGTTGTCCTGAAAGCGCTGTAGAACCTTTCTGGTTCGATCTTCATGAGTGACAGGATCAGAGGAATGGATTAGGAGATCATCCATATAGATGATTAGCCATTCCTCCGTGATATAATTGCCCAAAAGGTCATCCATAAATGCTTGGAAGATTGCTGGAGAATTGCACATGCCAAAAAACATGACAGCTGGTTCGAATAATCCAAATGGGGTGAGGAAGGCTGCCTTCCACCGATCTTCTGGCTTGATGAGGATGTTATTGTATTCCCATTGAACATCAAATTTCGTGAAGATGGAGGATTCCTTCAATCGATCTATTAGATCAGAGATCAGGGGCAGGGGGTAGGTGTTCTTGATAGTATGTGTGTTGAGATATTGATAGTCTTGACACAGCCTTAGCTTCCCATCTTTCTTTTGTATGAAGAAGAATGGGGAAGCTTGAGGGGATTTCGATGGGATAATCTTCTCTGTAGTGAGGTGTTCATTGACGAACTCTTTATATGCAGTCATCTCAGTGGGATTCAAAGGATAGGCTTTGGCCCATTTAGGGATGAAGGAATCCTTTAGTTCAATGGTGTGATCATATGTTTGTGAGGGGGGAAGTTTTGTGGTGTCTTTCTTCTCAAATACTCCTTCATACTCTTGATATGCTTTTGGGAGTTCCACTTTCTTAGTTCCTTCCACCTGGGCAATTGTGGTGGAAAGGGTGGTTCGTCTAAGGACATATCTTGGGGCTATCCCTTTGTGGTGTCCAGCTAAGAATTGAACTCATTCAGGAACCGTCCATCTTTGGTACTGATCATACAGGTCGTTCTCGATGATTTCATTTTCTTGATGACCCAAGAAATGTAACAGATACCTTTGTGTAGTATCTTTGGTATTGGTTGACTTATAGTTGTCTGGAGTAATAACAACCTTGCCACTCCGCCAATCTATCTCAGGGTTCATAGTTTGGAGCCATGGCAGGCCCAAGATGACATCATCTTTTCCACAGTTGAGGATGAGCAGCTCACATTGCTCTCATACTCCTTGGAGACCTAGGACCACTGTGGTCTTCTCCTTGATCATTCTGGATTGGTTCGGCATTCCATCCACATTCCAGGCAATAATAGGAATGTCTAGTCGTTCGGTTGGCAGTTTTAGTCGGGTGACTGCCTCTTTTGCTATAAAACATCCAGTTGCTCCGCTATCCAAGAGAGCGTTTACTCCAATGATTTGCCCATTTTGTTTCCAGATAGACAGGGGAAGTCAATTAGAATTAGACTTGGCTCCAGAAATAAATACAGGGGCGACGGTTATGGAAGGTAGTGACATTGGTACACTCCTTCTTTCTAAAAAGACATTTCAAACTCCTTCTCTCATTCCTTGGTGGAGAGGACTTTAACCTCTTTCAACACAAGCGGGTCTCCATTTTCATCACAGCTGGGGTCATATAGAGACTTCAAGGTACGAAGTGCTTGGTCGCAGCCTTGATCTCCTTCAATACTCCTAAGGAACGTATCCAAAGGGTCTTTGGTGGCAGGGGTGGCAACAGATGAGGTGGGGGAACTGGTCGGGATGGTCCTGGCAAAGTGGTTGGTCTGCTGAACCTTCATGCTAGAAGGAGCATAGCCAGGGTGGTTCCTAGTTGTGCAACCAGTTTTCTTACAAATAAAGCATCTCTGCTTGCGAAGACACTTGCTTCGTTCCATTGGTGTGATCGTAAGATGATCAACATCCATAGCATTGGGATCCCTGTGGCTACTATTGTTTCCACCAAAGGATACCTGGGGTCCTCTTCTGAGGTTTCGGATTCTCCTGAGCCCTCCTTTGATTTTGGAAGCTTTGGAGTAGATCTCTTCCATACTCTTGGTGTTTTTGAGTATACTGGACAGAGTGAGCTGGGTGGCAATGGAGATGGAGAGCCCTCTGAGGAACCATTCAGAGAGGGCAGCGATGTCAGATATTCCAGTTCTAACAGCAAGCATGGAGAAGATGAAGACATATTTCTCAAAGCCTGAATTGTCTCTCGCATCTTGGACAAGATTTGCAATCTTGATTCGTGCAGAAGCAGCAGTATCATAGGGGGAAAAGGTGGTGTGAAAAGCCTTGGTAACTTCCTCAAACTTTCTTTCTCCCTCAGTGAGTGAGTTATCATTAAGCTTGGTAAGCCAAACCTTGGAGAAGGACTTCCCTCATCCTTTGGACATGTGGTTGAGGAAAATAAGGGATTTGGCATGGTCATTGTATTTCTCTTCATGGAGAGAGAAGTACCCTTGCACAGTGAGGTACCATTTGTGGGCATTGTCTGGTTCTCCCAAGAATTCTTTGAGGAGAGCAGCTTTGATTTCACCCATCCCAATCTGATCTTCATCGTCAGAATTGTCACTGTTTGGGTCAGGGTCGTCAGGGTCTTGGTTGTATCCAGGTAGGTGGAAATAAGCTCCTGTTTCACCGGGTAGAACATTCCTTCCAAGGACATGGGAGTAATATCCAGATGCTGGTTCTGGTTGGTCTACTTGGATGGATTCCAGTTCTGATGGTAGTTGTGGGGAAGGATCTGCCAATGGAGTCTGACTTCGGGAGGGTTGACCTGAAGTGGTTCTGATGAGTGAAGGGGCAAGAGGTGGAGTACTCTGAAATGTTCCTCTGATTCTTCTGGAAGCGAAAGAAGTTTGTGGTATGGCTGCAAAGGTTCCTGGTGGTCCCCTTTGATTCTCCTTGTCGGATGGTTCTCCAAGTAGGTTGGACAAATTGATATGTCTCATCATGGCGGCTTCCTGACTACCTTCTGGCAGTTGACTGTTTCAAGAATGGGTCCTGGGGTGTGGCAGCTCTGCAGGCAAAGAAAAACTTTGATCTTTTGTTATGACCGGTGTAACAAATAACATGTTACAAGTGTCCTAGGGGGTACTATCTTTTCTTTGCCTCTGGCATCTCCAGACCTATCGGTATCCGCTCCGATACCCGATTCCCTCTGGGACGACATCCTCCCAGACCTGGACATCCCCCAGGAGGTATGGGAAGGCATCCTGGACTCCTCTCTGTTCCAACCGTAATCCTGCCCTGGACTTCTTTCCTTTCATACTGCAGACCTTTTACACTCCTAAGTCATATTCTCTTGTATATGACTCATGTCCATTTCATCATGACTCACCAGCCTCAGTTCATTTCCTCTTATTCAGTCGAGCTGCGCCTGCAGCATCTTATTTCATATTATGTGACGCGTCTTTTTCTTTTGGTATGCGACACGTCTTTTTCTTTTGGTATGCGACACGTCTTTTTTTTTTGATATGCAACGTGTCTTTTCCTTTTATAACTCACGTGACACATCTTTCCTTTTATACTTCACATGACGTGTCCCTTCCCTTTATATCTCACATGACGCGACACGCTTTTCCTTTTGTATCACATGCAACGTGACACATCATTTCCTTTTAGACTTTAGAGCGGAGATTCTATCTTTAGCCGGCCCTAAAGGGGCTTAGTATAAATAGCTAGAATCGCCGCCCATGTAACCTTAACTTTGATCTATGCAATCTTACGTGGATTTCAAAGTCTTCGCTGTCAGCACCTGTGCCAGCATTGTGAAACTGGTGTTTCATATCGTCAAAATCTTGACCTTGATCTTCTGTCAATCAGAAGCTCGGTTAAGTAACTGTCAACCTTCTATAGGGAGGTGTGACCACTTTCGTCCCTGATCAGAGGATCAGTCCGCTAGCCATTGCTCAATGCTACCCGTGCCCAGCCACCTATTGCCCAGAGGCCGTGTCCAGATACAGGCCTTGCCCATGACCTGTCCATAGCCGACTACTCCTTGTGTGCCTGGAGGGAGCCTGCTCATTGCCTTGCGAACAGCATACCCACTGAGGTCGCCACAACTGTTGCACACCACTCGCTGATCAGGTGATCCACTTGCAGACCAAGAAGGTCGCTGTCATCTTCAGAGGAAGACCTGTCCATAGCGCTGTTGACTTCAGTCTTCCGCGTACACGTTATTTGTTACACTGGTTGTAACATAACGTGTATGCAGAAGACTGAAGTCTTTGCTATGGGACAATGTCTACCTCTGTAGACGACAGCGATCTTCTTGGTCTGCAAGCGGATCACTTGATTGGAAAGCAGTGTGCAATGGTTGTGGCAACCTCAGTTGGTATACTGGACACAAGGCAATGAGCAGGCTCCCTCCAGGCACACAAGAAGTAGTCAGCTATGGACAGGTCGTGGGCAAGGCCTGTATCTGGGTGTGGCCTCTGGGCAATAGGTGGCAATGATGGTGAGCATTGGGCAATGGCTCATGAGCTGATTCTCTGATCAGGGATAAAGTGGAGACACCTTCCTCAGAAGGTTCTCAGTGCCTAGATCAAACTCTGATTGACAGAAGTTCAAGATCTAGATTGAAACAGCAGATTGACAACGCTGGCACAGGTTCTGACAGTGAAGGCTTCGAATTCTATGTAAGATTGCATAGATCAAAGTTAGAGTTACATGGGTGGTGATTCTAGCTATTTATACTAAGCCCCTTTAGGGCCAGTTAGAGATAGAATCTCCACTCTAAAGTATAAAAGGAAAAGATGTGTTGCATCACGTAAAGTGTAAGAGGAAAGGTCGCATTGCATCACATTAGATATAAAAGGAAGAGATGCATTGCATACCGAATGAGGAAAGTGACGCGTCACGTAAATGTGAAATAGAATGCTGCAGGTGCAGCTCAGCTAAACAAGGTAAAATGAAGTAAGAGGAAATGAACTGAGGCTAAAATGAACTGGGAGGATTAGACATGAGTCATATATGAGAGAATATGACTTAGGAGAGTTTTAAGGTCCACAGTAGGAAAAGGGAAAGGTCCGAAAAGGACTAGTCCTTGAATAGAGCCATGTTGAAGAAGTCGTCCCATACCTCCTGAGGTATGTTGAGGTCAGGAAGGATATCTTCCCAGAGTGAGTCTGGCAAAGGAGCAGTTATTGAGAGGTTGGGCAAGCTCATGGGAGAGAGAAAAATATCCCTCCTAGGACACTCGTAACACAATATCTAGTTCATTGGAAAGGATTCGACGAAACAGATCACACTTGGGAATCAGCAGATATCATTAACACTGCACCATTAGCGGTAGCCAACTTCCACAAAAAGAATCCTTCTGCTCCTAGAAAACTCTGCAGACTTATGATTTCTGATTTTGATTCTTTATTTTCACAATACAAAAACTTTACCGAAACAAACTATCAGCAAACTCATCTGGAATACAAGTCCTAAAGAGGGGGTAGTGTTATGAATAAGTAATATTTTCAAACTTTTCAATCATTACACTTCACATTCATTTCTTTCATAACCTTACACCTTATTACACATGACCATGAGAAACTATGACTAAGCAAGTCTAGACTCATGACATCATAAACACATGTTATTAATCTCTGTGTACTTCTCTTCTTCTTTAATTACCGATGAGAACTATCTCATTATACTATATCCATACATAGTAATTTCTCTCATGCACAGCTTGGTCTGTGCACATTCTCTACTAGTATAAAGGCTCTCATGTATTAGCCTGTTACCTCAGTCTAATCCACTTGTCATCATTGTGGTTCACACCTTGTGTGATTAAGGATCTCACTCAGCTTCTTCATACCTTTGCCAGTAGTGGTGTATGCTGCAAGATACATCGTCCGGCAAGTGATCTTTTTGAAGGTCATAACACTCCTGGTGGTAAAGATGCCGGTAAGCTTGTGCTTCATGATCTGGCAAAGGTGTCCTAGAAACAGATCCTGTAGACAATAAAGACTGGATATTGATTTCAGCAGATGGCAAATAAAGAAAATCTGGCATCTCCGACTTCACACTCGGAGTAATCTCATGAGGGTGGTGGACGATCATTTTGCTGTCCAGTCCAATTTCCCATACCTCCTTGGTGTAAGCCTGAGAGGTTAAGACGCAACTGATAAGGTTGTTGTCATCTTTGCTCTTCACTTGTGTCACACTGTGTATTGGTGAGCCTGTGGATGAGTATTGTCTGTGAGTGCTGGGTGTCTCTAACAAGAGACCAGCTCTCTGGGCCATCAGGAACCAGTCATGTACCACATCTGAGTATGCCAATGCCTGAGATCAAGGTGGGCATTGAATAGAGCTCAAGATAGAGCATGTCCTGGAGTTCCAGATTGGGCTCATCACGAATATAAGCAGCGAGAAGGTGAAGATTAACTGGGGAAAGAAACAGAGATAACTCTCTTGTGCACATAGAGCGACTGTGAAGTAGAGTAAAAGGGTTGAAGTGATCGTGTGAAGTGATACCAGTAATGTCAAGCACTTGAGCAAGCTTGACAGGGACAGGATGATAGGATAGGGGGTTTCCAATCATAGATGATGAGAAAACTGAACCAGGAGATGGACTAACATCTGGTGAGGCAATAGAATATATTGCAAAAGACCTAGATAAAGAAGAAATAGGAGTGTTGACTCGACTTGGATGTTGGGGCAAAACTGGATATGAAATCAACAGTGTGTGAGCAATGGAGGAGCGAATGGGAGATAGTGATTTCAAAGAAGAGTAGGGTCAAATGACACAGATGGAAGGTGTTGGACATTGGTGTCCTTGCTGGGGATGAGTGCGACAAATAGGGTGACATACAATGTGAGGTGCACTCAAAGCAGCAACCAATCTACCATTGTTAGCATCAGTCACCATTCATAACAGCACTAAGAAAGACTGTCCAAAGGCCAATAAGAGCTGTGAAAACAAGAGTCTGTGCTTGGGCCAAACCAACTAAGATGAGTAACACCAGAGCAGACAACCAGAGATAGGAATGAAGGAATCCAAAGTCCTGCACCATGCTTGTAACTAGAGAGTGGAGTCATCATATAGCTACAAGCCAGTAGGGCTCATAATCTATTGGAAGCAGTACAGGCAACTGTTCCAACCAAAGTGTAGAGGGCAACAAGCAGGAATCTTAGAGAAGAACTCACTGAGGGGGTTTGATAATGGATTCCAGATAAGATGTGCTGAGTGGGTGAAGAAGAGCTGCTAACCTGGAAAGTGCTCTTAAGTATCTGACTGAGCAGATAGAAATGGAGGTAGAAGAGTTGTTAATTATAAAGGGACAAGAGGTCCCTCCTTATATACTACAGGTATATAAGGTTAAAGAGGAGTCCCAATATAAGGGGACCTGCCCTATATCCGATGACTGATTGGGTCAAGGGTATGACATCATGATCTAGAGCAATGTTGTCATAATGGTCTGGAGTCTATGACATCACAATGACATCATAGGTCTAGTCCTGTGATGAACAATAGTCACATGTGGGTCTAGAACGACCAAGAAAAGAACTACTGTAAGAGTCCATTTTGAAGTAAAAATAAAAGATAAAAGATAGGTCAAGCTAAGTATGAAGAGTGTACCATATTGAACATAACAAGTTCAACAGAGACTATACTTGAGGGCATTGATAGAGGTGGTGAGAGCAACATTGAACTCATTGCTACTATCTTTAAAATATTTATAAGTGTAAGATAACAGTTCATAATACTATGATGATCATACCTTGCATGTTCACTGCTGAGGGCTTGGAGGCTCAGTTCATTGGTGATTTCAGCAGTATTCATGGCATTGGGAAGATATTGCTTGTTCACAAAGACAAGAAAAAGGGTATCCCAGGATTCATCCTCATTGGTGGCAGCAGAGCCAGGGTGTTGGTGGTGTGGTCCTTGCTGCTTGGTGGGGTAGGTGGGGTACTGGTGACACCGGGGATGTCAATGGTGTGTCAGGGGAAGTCAAGTACACCACTGTAGGATTTGGAAGAGGGGGAAATACTGGCTTAGGTGGCAATGGATACTGCCACCAGTATGATGGTGACAGACTCATATTCAATGGTGTAGCAATAAGGTTGGAACTTGGTGGTGGGTAGTGGCATTACACAAGAGGGTTTTGAAATGATTGTAATGACTTTCAAGTGAAAGCCACTAGCTGGACAACTATCTTTGCAGTGCACACCAACACTGACAATGTAATGAGAAAGTGTTAAGGACTGGTTTACTCTGGAACACTGGAGATGACTGGTTGGTTGGGACTTGGCTTCACCGTATGTGGTGCACCCTTACACGAGTCCTGGTCCCAGATTTCGGAGATGCTGAAGGGTCGGAGGTGATGATATTGATCATTGGTCATGACGTCAAGTCGAGCAGAGGGTTAGAGGGGAGCCTTCAAGGCTCAGAGGAAGGACAGGAGTAAAGTTCTAGTTGATATTCAAACTCAGGAGATACAGGAGTGATCTTGAGGGTTTTTATACTACAGAGAGGTAGTATTAAGTAAGGGAGTGTCAAATATAGTGTCAATGGAGAATGTCAAATATTGTCAACAGATGATGTCAAATAATGTCAATGGAGCTGTGCTCCTAAGTGGAGCATCAGTACAGAGGAGAATGTGAAGCGAAGTCAGTAGGTAAGCGAAGTGTCAAATATGTAAGTGAATGAATATGAACATATAAAGAGGGTGGTACAAGTCCAGAAGTCCAGAGTTGCGTTTTGGGCGAGAATGCACCAGAGTTCATGTATAGAGGCCAGGAGTTATGAATGGAGTACCAGAGTTGGATGGGATATGACAGAAAGTGAAACAACCTAAAAGAGCCTGTAACTCTAGGTTGTATTTTGAATGCTTAGACTGGAAGAAGGAAACTAACTAATATTGAGTGGAACTCTGAAGAGCTGATAACTTCCAAGAGAACTAGACTGGGGTAGTGTTGCCATGGCTCAGCTAGCCAATGACTAATTTCAGTTCCAATCAGCTTGAGTGGCGGTTTGGTCACACATGGCATCGCAGCCAATCATATCAGCTAGCTCAGTTCAGCTAATCAATAAAGTCAGTTTTTGGCTGATAGTGACAGTTAGTCAGCTGCAGCCAGCTGAGAGTCAATTACAGTTGATACACCAGTACAGATACTATCAAACACAAGTAAGATAGTCAGAAAAAAAATAAACTTGTAGTCCAATATTGTTCCCTACCCAAATCAAGCCTGCTGAATCCCAGAGAAAGGTTGCAAAGATACACACCATCAGAATTCGGCACTTGGACTGTGTTACAACCAGTGTAACAAATAATGCATACACAGAAGACTGAAGTCTTTGCTACAGGACAATGTCTACCTCTGTAGATGACGGCGACCTTCTTGGTCTGCAAGTGGATCACCTGATCAGCGAGCAGTGTGCAATGGTTGTGGCAACCTCAGTTGGTATACTGGATGCAAGGCAATAAGCGGGCTCCCTCCAGGCACACAAGAAGTAGTTGGCTATGGACAGGTCATGGGCAAGGCCTGTATCTGGGTGCGGCCTCTGGGCAATAGGCAGCAGTGACAGTGAGCGTTGGGCAATGGCTCATGAGCTGATCCTCTGATTAGGGACAAAGTGGAGACACCTTCCTCAGAAGGTTCTCAGTGCCTAGATCAAACTCTGATTGACAGACGTTTGAGATCTAGATGTGAAATGGCAGATTGACGACACTGACACAGGCACTGACAGCGAAGGCTTCGAATTCTATGTAAGATTGCATAGATCAAAGTTAAAGTTACATGGGCAGTGATTCTAGCTATTTATACTAAGCCCCTTTAGGGCCAGTTAAAGATAGAATCTCTGCTCTAAAGTATAAAAGGAAAAGACGTGTTGCGTCACGTATAATGCAAAAGGAAAGACACGTCGCATGCTGAAAGAAGAAGAGGACACGTTGTGTAGAATATGAAATGGAATGCTGCAGGTGCAGCTTGGCTAAATAAAGGTAAAGTGTAATGAAATGAACTGAGGCTGAAATGAACTGGGAGGATTAGACATGAGTCATATATGAGAGAATATGACTTAGGAGGTTTAAGGTCCGCAGTAAGAAAGGAACAGGGTCTGAGAGGAGCTAGTCTTTGAAGAGAGCTGTGGTAAAGAAGTCGTCCCATACCTCCCAGGGTATGTCGAGGTTGGAAAGAATGTCTTTCCAGAGTGAATCGGGTATGGGGGCAGATACTGAGAGGTCAGGCGAGCTCATGGGAGAGAGAAAAATATCCCCCCCTAGGACACTCATAACAGACTGCCAGGTGTAGTAGCAGCCAAGCGGCTAGATTGCAAACTTCTGCAAATTGTGTTAGATATGGGAAAGGAGGGCAATGAAAAAATTGTGTACATTCATTTGGGCATTTGGACTGTTTGACCCACTGGTAATGATTGAGCTGCTATGGACTGCCGCTGGCAACCACTGAGGATATGGGAACTGGAGTGCTGGAAGCAGTGAACAATATACTTGCCTTCTGTAGAGCCAGTGAAAGAGGGGTACTGGCATGGTCTGGACATTGTGGTCCAACATCAGGATGTGACAGTGGTGGCAAGAGCCACAAGACTGGCTCATGAAGACTGAGATCATGTGAGACTGTGGATGAATTCAGTGTTTTGGGATGGAGAACTGTCAACATCCATTGCATGTAATCATAATTGGGCTCCTCTGAAAAGGAGAGTGTCCATGCATAGGTGAGCAGGGCAGCAAGTTCTCAGGGCAATCCACTACACAACAGCTTGACTGGAGTCTTTTGCTTCAGTTCGAGTATTGATGAAGACCTTGTCAAGTGAGAACTTATCCATGGCAGCAAACCACACGACAAGTAAATAAGGAGATATACAAGGGATTTGATATCATCACAACATGCTAGCTAAGCTCCCAAGTGACTGTTGATTGAAGTAAAAGCAGGAGTCCCAGTAGGGTGACCAGCATGGACAAAAAGAAAGTGATTCCCAGTCGTCAGATCACAATATTGTTTGGCAATTCCAAAGTTGATGATGAAGATGGTAAGAGCATTGTCACCAAGACCCATCAGGATATTCTGCAGCTTGATATCAGCATGAATGTAACCGTGGCCATGTATATGTAGACTGTATACAAGAGATCTGCAGAGGCACTTATGGTGAGCACCATGCTGGTTGGCATAAATTGAGTTACCAATTGCTCTGCGATATGAGTAATTGTGTGAACATGGAATTTTTTGCATTTGTTAATAAGAGTGTGTAACGAAGGACCAAGGAGATCCAGAACTAAGGTGTCATAACTGTTACGACCAGTGTAACAAATAATGCGTATGCAGAAGACTGAGATCTTCGCTACAGGACAAGTCTACCTCTGTAGACATGGGCGACCTTCTTGGTCTGCAAGCAGATCACTTGATCAGCGAGCGGTGTGCAACGGTTGTGGTGACCTCAGCTGGTATGCTGTTCACAAGGCAATGAGTGGGCTCCCTCCAGGCACACAAGGAGTAGTCAGCTATGGACAGGTTGTGGGCAAGGCCTGTATCTGGGTGTGGCCTCTGGGCAATAGGCGGCAGTGACAGTGACTGTTGGGCAATGGGTCACGAGCAGATCCTCTGATCAGCAACAAAAAGTGGAGACACCCTCCTCAGAAGGTTCTCAGTTACTTGATCAAGCTTCTGATTGACAGAAGATCGAGATCAAGATTTAGACAAGATGAAACACCGGTTTCTCGACGCTGGCACAGGTGCTGACAGTGAAGACTTCGAATTCTACATAAGATTGCATAGATCAAAGTTAAAGTTACATGGGCAGTGATTCTAGCTATTTATACTCAGCCCCGTTAGGGCTGGTCTGAGATAGAATCTCCGCTCTAAAGTATAAAAGGAAAAGACATGTCGTGTCACGTCAGATATAAAAGGGAAGACATGTCACGTCGTGTAGAATATAAAAGGAATGACGCATCGTGTGAAGTATAAAAGGGAAGATGCGTCGCGTGAGATATAAAAGGAAAGACATGTCGTGTACCAAAGAAAGAAAGACGCGTCACATATAATATGAAATAGAAGCTGCGGGCACAGCTCAGCTAAATAAAGGTAAAGAAATGAACTGGGGCCAGGGTGAGTCATGATGGTGGGAATACGAGTCATATATGAGAGAATATGACTTAGGAGATTAATCAGTCCGCAATAAAGAAAGGGAATGAGTCTGAGAGAAGCTAGTCTTCGAAGAGCACAGTGTTGAAGAACTCGTCCCATACCTCCAACGATATGTCTAGGTCAGGAAGGATGTTCTCCCAAAGGGAATCTGGTATGGGGGCAGATATGGAGAGGTCAGGTGAGCTCATAGGAGAGAGAAAAATATCCCCCCCTAGGACACTTGTAACAATAACTGGCCTCTCTGCCAAACCAGTAAGCTCGAGGTGTTATGACTGGTGTAACAAATGATGCATACACAGAGAACTAAGTTCCTTGGATACTGTCATCTACCTCTGTAGATATTAATGGGATCCTCTGATCCAATAAAGGCAGACCCTCTGGTTGGCGCTTGCTGTGCAGCAGTTGTGGTATCCCTAGGTGGTTGCCTCAGTACAGATATGAGTGGACTCCTCCTAGGCACAGAAAGGAGAGTCGGCTATGGGAGAGTTGTGGACAAGACTCCAGCATGATAGGTGATGACTTGTGGACAAGAGTTGAGGCAGTGAACTGTGGACAATAGCTTGGACAAGTGGATCCTCTGATCTGGTGATAAAGTGGAGACTCCTTCCTCTGAAGGATCTCAGTTCCCAAGCTGAGCTTCTGATTGACAGAAGTTTGAAGTGAGGTGTTTCAGCGAGGATCTTGAATTTTACATAAGATTGTGTGGATCAAGGCTAGAGTTACATGAAGCAAAGATCTAACTATTTATACTAGGCACTTTAGGGCTGGAAGTATAAATAGAGAGACTAAGTACTTTGTATGATCCAATTGGGAGAAGTAAATAAAGTGTTGGCTCCATTAATGGGGCTGGCATAAAGGATATGAAGTGAAATGAACTGCGGCCATAGTTAGACTGAGGCCAAAGTAAATACTATCAAAATGAACTGGAACCAAATATGAAATGTGGTAAATTGGACATGAGTCAAATATAAGAGAATTTGACTTAGGAGTGAAAGGGTCTGAAAGAGCCCGAAATGAAAAGAGGCTGCTAAGGGTGCAAGACAAATGCAGGAGATGAATGTCTGAGTGACTACTCCTGGAATAATGAGGAGTCAAGTACTTCATCCCATAGGGATGGATGGACCTTGATGTCTGGAAGAATGTCTGCCCAGATATCCCAAGCAGGGTGGTCAATGGCATTGAGATCAGGAGATGCAATGGGTGAGAGAAAAAGAGGGGTATCTGTCTCATTTGTAACACAAGGTATTCCTTCATTGTGTTTGAGTTTCCTTAGGATCTTGTACTCATGCTCCACAGATGATTCTCCATTGGGAGAAAGCTCAAGTTTGATTGTGTAAGACTTGTGAGTGAAGATATTCACAGCTCTGTATACATTTGCTGGGAGTGCTCATCAATCGACATATTATAAAGGCTGGACTCTGGATGCCAGACTGTATCTATGAATGGAACATACCATAGCTCCCAGTACCAAGTAGCTCTTTTATTCTAAATCTGCCATCAATGTGGACTAGAATGAGGCTCTGATTCATCTTAATGAATTTGAACCAGTGGATGGTAGGCTGGGTCACTGGGGTTTTGGAAGTTGGTTGGTCTTTGGTGCAGGTGTGAAACAACCAAACAACAACTACTAATGTCTTGGGGATGCTGAGCTATGATCTGACTTGTTGAAGATAAGGAGGTGAGCAAGGTGTGACAAGTACCAAGATCCAAAGGTAAAAGTGATTTGTTGAGGATAGAACCTCACTGAGTGGATCTCTCTTTGTTGAAGGGAAAACTCCAAGAGAACTAGACTGGGGATCCAGTGCTAGGCTCTTGGTCTTTATATATAATCTATATAATTTACATGTGTTGTGATCTAATCTATAGATGCAACTATAAATAGGGGTAACTCATGGTTAACATGAGGAAATCATATAAAACATGTGTGATATGCCAGGCATCACAATGGAAGAGAATCATAACATGTGTCAAACATGTGTAGAAGCACTGCCTCTAGAATGGAAGAGAAGTGCAATATGTGCTAGACATGAGGCACTGAAATGGAAGATTAAAACATGCATCAAGCATGTGTGTGCATATGTGAAAGGGTGTGCACAGCACAGAGATGAAAGACATAAGGATAACATGAGGTGAACATGAGGAGATCTAGATTAGGGGTCTAAACTTCAGACATGGGCATAACATGTGTTGATGTCTTGCATTGTGTTAAATACTTGTAGAACCAATGATCATGATGTCATTGTGGACTAGGGATTAGGTCAGGTGACACAGTCATGTGACTGGGAAAGTCATGTGATATCAAATCATGTGATCAAGATGGCACAGTGGCCAAGCCAGCTGAAGTGAGCTATCTTCAGAATAGAATTAGATGTTGATCTAATCAGATTGAAATAAGATAAGATTAGATAACTTTGATGAAAGTTATCGTATATAGGTATTGAACCATAACAAGGTGTGTCACTGCTGTTGTGTTGCACAGGTGGTTTGTGTGTCTCTTGTAAAGCTTTTGCAGTGTTTCATATACTAATTGCAACTTTTGGAGCTTTGCTGGTCTCACACTGCCTTCTTGTGGGATCAGTCTCGTAACTGCTATCAACCAATCAAGCCACATTGTGCCTGTCACACTTCTCCAAAACAATAACAGTTCAGATCACAACACATGGCATAGTGCTGGAGCAATATCTAACTTCAGCCAGCAGAGAGAAGGTCTCCAGGCGAAGGTAGTGTATACTGTTAATAAACATGTTTAGAAAAGTATAATATTTCTTCAATCAACATGCATCACCGACAGTGTTTTTCAAAGCCTGTCTTCTACCTCTTCTATCATCTGTTGTGGGGTATCAAGGCTACATAAACTTAGCCAGGACCATACAATAACTTGTGCAATAACTTGGTTTCGATTGCCTTCAGTGATGATGAAATGACCCAACAACTACTAAAATTGTCTTGGGGATGCCAAGCTAAGATCTGACTGTAGAATATAGGAAGTGAGCAAGGATTGACAAGTTCCAATACTCAGGAGTAAAAGTGATTGTTTGAGGCTTAGTAACCTCACTGAGTGGATCTCTTGTTGAAGGGGAAACTCCAAGAGAACTAGACTGGAGTACCAGTGCTAGGCTCTCAGTCTTATATAACATCTCTTATGTATGTATATGTGTACTACAGATCTACTGATGTAGAGACTGTGATTAAATACATGAGGAGAACATGTGTCTAGCATGTGTGTGCTAAGAATAAAGTGTGCACAGCATGGATATGAAAGACATGAGTGAATCATGAGGAGATCTAGATAAGGTTCTAGACTCCTGATGTCATAATAGATGTCTAGCATCATGTAAGTCATGTGATACTAGATCACATGATTGGAGTAGCGCAATGGCTAACCAGCTGAAGGGAACTATCTTCAGTATAGAGATTAGATGCAATCTAATCATTTCTGATAAGATAAGATAAGATAACTTTATTGAAAGTTATTGTGTGTAGGCATTGAGCCATAACAAATGATGTTCTCCACATAATGATGTGTGGCACCACTTGACCACATCCCGTGAGTGATGGTTCTGGGAAGAGCAGCAAAACCCAAGAAGTATGTACTATGGTTGACATGGATAGGGTTGAAATCACCAGATATGAGAGTAGGGTTCATTCTGTTACAAGTGTCCTTGGGGGGGATATTTTTCTCTCGCCTATGGGCTCACCCGACCTCTCTGTATTGGCTCCCTTACCCAACTCTCTTTGGGAGGACATCCTTCCCAACCTTGACATACCTTCAGAGGTATGGGACGAGTTCTTCAACACTGCGCTCTTCAAGGACTAGCTCCTCTTGGACCTCTTTCCTTTCTTACTGCGGACCTATTAAACCTCCTAAGTCATATTCTCTCATATATGACTTGTGTTCCTTCCATCATGACTCACCCCGGCCTCAGTTCATTTCGTCTATCTAGATTAGTTTAGCTGTGCCTGCAGTATCGCATTTCATATCATCTCAAGACATGTCTTTCTTCTTTTGGTATGTGACGCATCTTTCCTTTTATATCTCACGTGACACGTCTCGCATCTTTCCTTATTTATCATACACGACGCGACACGTCTTCCCCATTAACCTTTTATATCACACGCAATGCAACACGTCATTACCCTTTATACTTTAGAGCAGAGATTCTATTGTTGGCCGGCCCTAAAGGGGCTTAGTATAAATAGCTAGAATCACTGCCCATGTAACTTTAACTTTGATCTACACAATCTTACACAGAATTCGAAGGCTTCGCTGTCAGCGCTTGTGCCAGCGTCGAGAAACCAGTGTTTCATCTTGTCTAAATCTTGATCTTGATCTTCTGTCAATCAGAAGCTTGATCAAGTAACTGAGAACCTTCTGAGGAGGGTGTCTCCACTTTCATAGCTGATCAGAGAATCCACTCGTGACCCATTGCCCAACAGTCACTGTCGTCGCCGCCTATTGCCCAGAGGCCGCATCCAGATACAGGCCTTGCCCACGACCTGTCCATAGCCAACTCCTCCTTGTGTGCCTGGAGGGAGCCTGCTCATTGCCTTGCGAACAGCATACCAGCTGAGGTCACCACAACCATTGCACACTGCTCGCTGATCAGGTGATCCGCTTGCAGACCAAGAAGGTCGCCCATGTCTACAGAGGTAGACTTGTCCCATAGCGAAGATCTCAGTCTTCTGCATATGCATTATTTGTTACACCGGTCGTAACAAAAGATCAAAGTTTTTCTTTACCTGCAGAGCTGCCACGCTCCAGGACCCTATCTTGAAACAGCTGACTACCCAGTGGTAGTCACGAAGCCGCCGCAACGAGACATATCAACCTAACCAGCCTACTCGGAGAACTGTCCGACGAAGAGAACCAAAGAAATCCCCCAGGATCATTTGCCGCTATACCACCTACCTCTTCCACTTCCAGAAGAATCGGAGGAACATCTCAGAGTACTCCATCTCCACTCCCTTCCATCATCAGAACCACTTCCTCAGACCATCTTTCCCAAAGTCAGACCCCATTGGCTGAACATTCCCTACCGCCACAGTCAGAACCAGAATCTATCCAAGTAGACCAACCAGAACCAGCTGCTGGATACTACTCCCACACCCTTGGAAGAACAGTTCTGCTCAGTGAGACTGACCCCTATCGTCAAGACCCTGATCCGGAAGACCCTGACCCAGGAAGCGATGATTCTGACAATGAAGATCAGATTGGGATGGGTGAAATCAAAGCTACTCTCCCTGAAGAATTCTCGGGAGAACCAGATGATGCCCACAGATGGTACCTTGCTATGCAAGGATACTTCTCTCTTCACGAAGAAAAGTACAATGATCGCACCAAATCTCTCATCTTCCTTAACCACATGTCCAAAGGAAGAGGGAAGTCCTTCTCCAAGGTTTGGCTTACCAAGCTCAATGATAATATGCTCACCAAGGGAGAACAAAAATTTGAGGAAGTTACCAAAGCTTTCCACACCACCTTTTCCCCCTATGATACTGCCACTTCTGCACGAATCAAGATTGCAAATCTTGTCCAGGATGCAAGAGACAATTCTGGCTTCAAGAAATATGTCTTCATCTTCTCCATGCTTGCCATCA
The DNA here is from genome assembly GCA_003316035.1 of Neoboletus subvelutipes. Lineage (NCBI taxonomy): Eukaryota > Fungi > Basidiomycota > Agaricomycetes > Boletales > Boletaceae > Neoboletus > Neoboletus subvelutipes. The sequence continues at coordinate 1,096 of QFEF01011547.1, read as the reverse complement.
GAACCGGAATATCTGACATTGCTGCCCTCTCTGAATGGTTCCTCAGAGGGCTCTCCATCTCCATTGCCACCCAACTCACTCTGTCCAGTATACTCAAAAACGCCAAGAGTATGGAAGAGATCTACTCCAAAGCCTCTGAGATCGAAGGAGGGCTCAGGAGAATCTGAAACCTCAGGAGAGGACCCCAGGTATCCTTTGGTGGAAACAATAGTAGCTGCAGGGATCCCAATGCTATGGATGTTGATCATCTTACAATCACACCAACAGAATGAGCCAAGTGTCTTTGCAAGAGGAGATGCTTTGTTTGCAAAAAAACTGGTTGTACAACTAGGAACCACCCTGGCTACGCTCCTTCTAGTGTGAAGGTTCAGCAGACCAACCACTTCACCAGGGTTATCCCGACCAGTTCCCCCACCTCGTCTGTTACCGCCCCTGCCACCCAGGACCCTCTGGATATGTACCTCAGGAGTATTGAAGGAAGCCAAGACCATGGCCAAGTACTTCGTACCCTAAAGTCCATATATGACCCCGCCTGCAATGAAAACGGAGACCCACTTGTGTTGGAGGAGGTTAGAGTCCTCTCCACCAAGAAATGAGAAGAGGAGTTTGAAATGTCTTTTTAGAAGGAAGGAGTGTACCAACGTCACTACCTTCCATAACCGTCACCCCTGTATTTATTTCCGGAGCTAAGTCTAATTCTATTCGACTTCCCCTCTCCATTTGGAAACAAAATGGACAAATCGTTGGCGTAAATGCTCTCTTGGATAGCGGAGCAACAGGTTGCTTTATAAGCAAAGAGGCAGTCACCCGACTGAAACTGCCAACCGAACAGTTAAACATTCCTATTACCACCTGGAATGTTGATGGGATGCCGAACCAATCCGGAATGATAAAGGAGAAGACCATGGTGGTCCTAGATCTCCAAGGAGTACAAGAGCAATGCGAGCTGCTCATCCTCAACACTGGTAAAGATGATGTCATCTTGGGCCTGCCATGGCTCCGAACATTAAACCCTGAGATAGATTGTGTTACAAGTATACTAGGAGGGGATATTTTTCTCTCGCCTATGAGCTCTCCCGACCTCTCCGTAACCGCA